>WURS02453405.1:0-65099 GCA_011762765.2 Rhinocypha anisoptera
TGAGTGGCTGGCACCGCCATCTCGTGTTCAAGGTTTGACATAGAAAAAAACCGGAAAACTTATCGGAATGACTAATAGCAATTTTTGTCATAAATTCTATTGTCAAATCAGAGAACTAATTAAGAGATTAACGGAATGATTAATTCTGCTGTAATAATAAATTGTTATCTTAGGACTGTTATTGAAAGAAATTACACAACGTATCGAGAATCCAGGTAAAAAACGAGTCTACATCTACTCCACGGTGAGCAATGATCTATGAGGCAATAGAAGAATCTAATACATGCCACTTTTAGCATGATTTAGAGATGTCTGTATTCCTGCAAGCCATCGACGCCTACAACAACATACCCCCACCCTATGGTAACTGAGTACTACCATTTAATCATAGATTTAACACCAGCTTTTTTCTCTAGGTGCTACTATTCTCTTTGAAGTACACGTGAACAAAACCCCAGAAAAAATAATTCAAGCATTCTATCTAAATGATACTTTGATCAACTCTCCTTTCCCACTAGCTTTACGAAGGTGTGCTTTTATCCCTCAACTCGAGTGTCATGTAAATGCTTTTAAAACAGCAGTACAACCATGGGCTAACATCACAGATTGGAATCAAGAGTGTCAAAAGTGAGTCCACATCTGGATTCCGTTTGATTCCACCACACGACAAACCACCACAAAGACATTTCACCACAAAGACATATATTATTTACAATTTTTAAAAAATATAATATACGATCTTTTTTATAGAAATTCAACCCATTTGAAAAAAGTAATATTTGAAATTACTTTTTATTATTTTAATAAACCCAGATTATGTTATCTCCTATATAAACATTAAATTATAATATTAAGTTTTAATTTAAAACAAAGTTCTTAAGTATTGTTTTACTTGCAATCTATTTCGACTTTCTTGGATTTGTATTATGCACCAGTTTGCGAATTAAGACATCGGAAAGAATCCAACAAAGCAGGCATTGCTTTGGTGTTACCGGCAATTGCCAACTCAAATACTTTTCTCAAAATCAAGTATCGATAATCTAAAGAAGGATCAAAAAGAAAAGATTAATTAACAAATAAAATTATCGTATAAATTACTATAAATACCTTGAGCAAGTAAGACGAATTCAGACAAAAAGTTAAGTGCTGTGTTGGAGGCAAAACATGAGTCGCTTTCGATACATTTGACGTAAGAGGAAACAATGGAGTGAGCAAGACTTGGATTGTACTGTAGAGCTTTGTGTGAAATGGAGAGCGCCAACTCGCATGTGCTACCTTCTGTATAAAAAGAACGAATCTCATCCTATAAAGCAAATGAAGCAATGTTTAATCATAAAATAAGTAAATTTCAACCCTAAAGTGGTATACCAATAAGTGAACGGCGACTTGAGGCTGCTTGTCCGACAACTTGTTCACTTCGTTCAATATAGTCACCACTGAATCTCCATTTGTGATGCGCAATCGAGCCACATACATTCTACTAGTAGCAAGAGGATTCGCTACTACATTATCCCTTGGTAATGGTAGACCTGAAAGTATCGCTTTGAAAAGATGTTGCTCATTGTAGTAGGCCAGCGATAATTCACTACAGTAGCAAAACAGTGGTACAAACATGAGAATCAGTGAACAAATAGATATAGTCCTTACCCAAATGCATGTTTGTGATATTTAATCCAAGAATTAGCTGACTCGGGTTCGTGCTTGACCCAATCGTCAATGAGTGTAAGAAATTGTACCATGATGGGTAACAATTGTTCGTTAGAATCCTTCTGACGAGGAAGTTGGTAGTAGTTCATGAACATCTCCATGTAAAGATTCAATATTTCGAAAACTCCTTTAGCATACTTTTTCCATATATGAGGCTTCAATAAGTGGAGCATGTTGAGTAGTTTTCGAAAAATATTCAACACGTTGAGACCTTTGAACACTTCCCATTGTACATTAATTTTTCCGCTAAGCATAGATGGAATCAATGGAAGTTGACGCATAAAGAGCAATGGGTGTTTTGAAGCCATTTTAAGCAAAGCCAATTCCCACTGCGCCATTAACTGAGGTGAGATTGGTGCACTACCTGACTCTATAAACAGAATTGAGGTAAAGAGATTGTGGGTAATCTTGTCCAGAAAGCTAGGTGAAGTTTGAATGAGCTCAAAGTGCTCATCACTGCATTTAAGCGGTAAGTCGACGCTGGGCAAGTGAAGATAGAGACGTGTATAGAGCTCCGACCAGAGCTTGTCTTTCTCGCCGCCAGACTTCTTCAGCATCTCTACCACAAACTCGGTGTTTTGAGTTCCTATACAGCAACTCTTAAAGATCAACTCCAATCGATTAGGAATATCATTTTCCTCAATTACGTAATCAATCAGCCGTTCAATCTGGTATTGCTCTAGGCGAAGTACGTCCTCGTGCTTGAACACCCGCTGAGACTCGCTCTCAAGACCAAGCCATAATTTGGGTGAATTAATGCAGATGGTTAAAAAGTCCAGCACTGCGGTGGGATTCAATGGACTCTCTAAAGACTCTTTACCCAATATGTGTTTTATACATAGCTTCAGAGTTGTAAAATTTGATTTGTGCAACAATAGCGAGAGAAAGTAAGGACGATTCCGTGTAAAAATCACTGAACGTAATGGTACGTTAAGATCTTCAAGTTCGGTATCCTTCTTGTAAAACTTTTCGATTGCCAAATCTTTATAAATATCGGACCAAAATGCGTTGACGGGAAGAGAAAAGTCTTCAATAAAATCTTCTAAGCCACTGGCGGAACGTACTAACTTTTTCTTCTTTTGAGACTTGACCTTTTTGCTTTTCGGCGATTCCTTAGTAAAAAATCTATCAAAATACTTCCAACAAGAAATATCTTGAATTGACTTTTTCGGAGGCAACTTCATTTCCATTAATAAATCCCGAATGTCTTTAAGAACGTCTTTAAATCCGAAATTTTTCGAATCCTTCATCACTAAAATAAAAATAACATTGAAAATTGAGTCAAATGATCCTTCTAAAATATAGTCAAGAATCGAAAACGATTCGGAATCTTCTTCGAGACAACTCTTGAATTCCATCAAAAAAAGTTTGGTGTGTTTTTTCTGTTTCACACTCGTGTCATCAAGCTCTGCCATAATGAGTCTTGTTAGACATCGACACTTTTGTTTATCATTATTCTGAATAGTTTGAACAATGTCCTCCCTTTTAAAAGATTCAAGTTTAATTTCATGATCATATTTTTTCTTGGTAGATTCAGCAGAAACCATTTCAACATCCTCCTAAAATCAACAAATTGTTTAAGTGAATTAATAAGTACACATAAATTAATATCTCATAAACTTACTATCTCGTGAATTTCGCCTTTGTAGTTGAGATGCGTTTTGGCGAACTTATAACCATGTGAGTATCCTTTTGCCCAGTAAACCTTCAATAAACTTAAGACTTTGACACGGTCAAATTCAAGATTCTTGATTGCTCGTGACTCAGCCGCGTTAAGTTTGTCTAGCGATTGCAGTATTCGTTGTAAAGCAATGCTTGACAAGCCATAGTGGTTGAGAAAACTAACAAGAAATTCGGGCTTCATCTGGCTCAGCACAAAAGATATGATCTCGTTTGACTGCGAGCACAACAGAGGTAAGCATAGCCACTCGGGAATCAAAGGTTCAGGATTTCTTAAATCAGGATCACTGAAAATTTCAGGAAAAGGATCGGTAAGAAATAGTTTGGTCAATCCCTTAAAGGCCTCTGATGATCGACTCGATAAATCAGAAGCGTAAGAGAGAGCAAGAACGACACCGTGGACAACACATGGAGAAAGCACAATCACGGTGTTGTTGAAGCGGACGAAAATCTCTTCTGGTCTCTTGGCGCGTACGCCCATCAATAATTGCTTTTGAATATATAAGTAGAAAATACTGTAGAGTGAGAGAAGAAATCGATTCTTCAATTCGGAATTCGATGAGTATGAAATAATATAAGTAGAAATCTTTTTGCGTTTGATCAGAAAAACAGCGCAGTGAATGACCAAATCCTCACTGGGCAAGGTGGACATGCAACTTGCAATGAAGTCAACATATTCCGTAATGAGCAGTGGGTTGGACTCAACCACCAAAGCATTCTCCATCGCTTGGCACACCATCTGATTCTGTTGTTCTGACTTGAGATAAGTAAGAAGCTTGGTCTTGAGCCAATCGGGTTCCAAATCTGCAGGTAACAATGGTGGCAATGTGTTTTCGTCCTTGCCCAACAAATCTTCCGGGCGACACGAAACTAGCAAGTAGAGCGCTTTATAAGCAAGTGCGCGTACCATCGAATGAGCAAAACTCAAACGAGTAATCAAGTAATGTAATGGTTCGCCCAATTGATCAGGAGAACCTTGAAGCATATCATTTTGAAAGTAAGCCACAAGGCGAATTAGTTTTTTGCGCTTCTCACGACGTTTCATCTTTTCACTTTTTGTAACATCTTGAATACCTGTACACAAAAATTGGTTACAAAAATAGTCACATGATTAATGAAAATAAACTTACTTGTGCTTGAAAAATTTTCTTCAGCAATCTGTCGAATAAGATACTCGCAAAGACACTGAACCGGTAATACATTAAAGTTACTTTCGTAACCCTCGACTAGGTCAATAAGCCAATTGAGAGTAGAGAGGTAGCCCTGTGAACCTGGGTAGCTCTGGTTCTTTTCAATAATAATCATTAAAAAGTCTGGTCTGCGACTCTGGCACAACAAATTGCATAGACGATAATTTGCGGTGCAAAGTACTTTGAATTGATCAAGAAAATCCTTGGGAGGCCGACGTGGAACGGAATAGGGGTCGAGAGTAGTTAAAGTAGATAGCAAATAACTATTGCTTTCAGTAATCTCCCGATTGCCCGCCAGATATCCTTCATACTCAAGAATCTTAATCTTCTCCGCTTGACTATATTGTAGCATTTTATTTTGCAGATCCTCGCAGTCTGGACTTTTTGGTGGAAAATGAAAGTTGTTAGTGATGGCCATTTCAATCAACATGCGAAAAGTAGGTAATTTGTTCCAAGCAAAATCGCCAAATACCAGTGGTTTGTGTGCCACTAAGAGCACTAGATGCAACCACACCTTCCAATAGTAGTCGGTGATAGCTAGACTAGGTGGCTTGTAGTTGGCAGGAAAAACGGAGTTTTCCGGCGAGGAATAGACTGTACTTTGAAACAATTTTTCGATAATAGTCACATTCTGAAAAAGCAGTACTGGAAAGTTGGGGTCTCCATCGTAGACAAGAGCAGCTCGATTGATTAATGTACAGCAAGTGTCGCATGCTTCTTTAGTGGAAAGAGGAAAGTCTTTGGAGAAGCCCATATCGAGAATGCACTGAATGGTCTCCTCATAGACCGGCACTTCCGACACTGCGCGATAAAACGGAATTCGATCCGACTCATTCGGGTAGTTGTCCAATTTGACATATTGATCCAGTGGTTCCAAGAATAAAAGCTTGTTTAAACTAGAATTTAAATTTGTTAGTATAATATACCAAACATACTTAGAAATACCCACCAATTGCTAAAGAATTCTTTCTCTAAATTCATACGTCCAACAACAGTTTCATAAAGCCAAATGATCGTGTGGAATTGTATAGTGGCAATTTTCATCTGGAAGTTACGTAAAGAATCGCGAATTGAACTTCTAGGTTCTCGCACGTTATAGGCCTCCCGTACGGTTGAAGTGATAGAGGTAAAAAAGCTCATTGTAATAAGATCAATAGTTTCTCTGAGCATCTTCTCTTTAATGCTTTGTTCCAGTGTTGAAAAGTCAATATTTTTGAATTCGTTCAGAATGGTGCTTACGAAGTGAATGTTATTAATCAATGGCTCTGTCTTGTTGAGACTTTTGGTCACCTCGCGGAGAATGTAACGAAGAATGCGAAGATAATCCTCGCGCTGAAAAATCATAGTGTAAAAAAAGCGTGCCATCACCACAGTCGCTTGTTCCAAATTGTTCTGAAACATGAGTGAAATCAATTGGTAATTGTTTTGATGGCGAACTTGTTGAATTTCGTTGTTGAGAAGAGTTCGCAGTGCAATGTCAAATGTAGAATTTTTTTGGTTAAGCATTTCTTTGAAACAAATATAGTAGTGAGAAGCCAGATGTTTCTGTGTCTTGGGCAAGCGCATTCTAAGCAAACAGGTGAGAGTGTCCATATCGTTCTGGTCGCAGTTGAGAAAGATGGTAAGCAAGAGATCCTGTGCTGGTCGTGTTAACTTTGGGTTTTGAAACCATTGCTCGAGTTTTTGTGCCACCATAAAACGGACAGCATGAATGCCTGCCGTAGCGGTGAGAAGTTTCAGAAGATTGCGACTAATATCATTGCTACTCAGCCGTTCATTTGGTGGTCTTTGTTGTAGCATCGATTGTCGATTCAAGTTATCACTAATGACATTGGTCACGTAGGCAATCACGTTATCTTGGTTATCGAGATATCGTGAGGTAAGAGGCTGACCAGAGCTGTCCTTGCTTGACAACTCCGAGTAGAGCGAAGAAGGTGGGTTGCTAGAACATGAAGCATCGTCGCCCATACTGTCCTCGCCTATTGCCAAGGAAAAACTTGGCGAACTTTCTGCATGAGACTTTGAGAGACTCGACACGTCCGAGGTCTGCAGTAGTGACTTGGGTGGCAATTTTGTCCGGAACGAAGTGATAATTGTATCGACAAAACCTTTGCACTCTTCATGGTCCACCCAAATTCGGTCACCAAGCGAGTCCTCCACAAATATGTGAATAAACTGCTCTGGCCAAGTGGTTTCATCATGATATGCAAAGTGTAGAACATTGATTACTAACTGGGCTACAGTGCTGTTCTTCGTTTTAAACTGTCCAGGTGCCTCTCGTTTGGTGAGAATTGAAGCAAATGCCTGAACAATATTAGTGTTTGCAAAGTAAAGGGGCCTAGTCTTGGCCAGATAGAGCAAAGAAAGCACCAGCACTGGGTCAGGTTTCACTTTTTGATCACGTAGCTGAATAGCGGCACCGTAAAGTAATCGTTCCACCGTCTCATCACACGAAGAGCAATTCTCAGCCTCCAACACCTTATCCTTCAATTGATTGGGTGGTACCACCAAGGCCCGTTCCTCCCAGCCACCGCCACTCGACTTGCTCGTTGTGCGCGAAGTGCCCGATGGCCCACCGGCTATCACGCCACTCTGCGGCACCGGCGAATTGATTCTCGCTCTCTTCGGCGACATTGTCATAGCTGTCTGAAACGGGTCATTTGGCCTCTTGGTAGGTAGCTTGTTTTGAGATACTGGCACCGTTGAATTTGCTATTAAAAATACAATCTGTCAAACAACCGAGAAAAAATATATATAGAAAATAAAAACAACTAACCTCCAAGTGCAAAGAAGTCTTGAGTTGGTGGAACCATATTTTTCTTCGTCCCGCGTTTACCAGACATTTTGTATTTTGATTAAAAACCACTTTACTAAAATAACAAATTGTATTTTGTTGACAAATAGATCAGAAAAAAAGTATTTGATCTATGACGATTATAATAAGAGTCGGCTCACACCTTGAGGTGTTGGTAAAAATAAAAAATATGCCACTATTTCAACCTAAGTATTGCCTTATATTGATGGTATGGATTCGTGGCATGCATCTTTATAATTTTTAGCTTTACGTAGGCATGCTTATTTCATTTGATATTAATAATATAGATATTTATGATGATATCTAATGACAACTAAATTGCGTACAATTCAAAGAGTAACCAAATTAGAAACTATAATGTCTAAACTAGCTGAACATGATTCGTTGATCATTAACAAAAGATTGATTGATTAGTCAAATAGTTATTGTTAAGAAGTTCCAAACAATAAAAGTTGTTTTAAATTTTAATTGCACAAATGTACTGAAATGAGTTTGCATTTTAGTGAAATTATTTAAAATTACTAGTAAATATAAAGACAAACAAAAAAATTCAAATTCACTAGATTTTATAAATTCAAATAAACAAATGTAAATTTTAAAAATAAAATTAAAAAACAAACAATATAAAATATATATATATTGAATCAAAATCCAAGCATCTTTTTACAAGCCTTATGAACAGTAGGTTCAAGTTTATATATTTGTTTGCCACCGCCCTTAGTGACGGGCAATGGTCGAGAGAAAGCAATCGGATATTCGCAGAGTAAAACGTACGGCGAGCCCACTTCGTCCATTGCTTCGGGATACTGCTCGCGATAAACCTCGACAGGAAGAGAGTCTTCCACAGTGACACAACCAACCATCACACCGGTCGGATACTGCTTTGGGAAAGTCTTGTGTCCAAACTGTTGATAAAACATCTCCACAGTTTGAATCTCCTCCATGGTGGGCATTTTCATTGCCGCGTAAATCCAAAGACGACCTTTAAATGGAGTGTACCAAGTGCGGCCCTCAAAGCGCTTAATACCAGCCACTAGAAGCGATGCGTAAGGTTGGTGCATTGCGAGACACATGCCTGAAGAAAGAGAGAGAGAGAGAGAGAAATAAGTGATTTAAGATATAGAAAGATATTTTACATGCCTCTATCGTCTATTTTCTCCAACTCTTTATCTTGCACTTTTACATTGTAGGTATCCATCGACAATATTCTTTTTAAACTCAACTTATGTTCATTAAGCTTAAATTTTTTCTTTGAGTTTTCTTCCATGTTAGGCACATATATCGGTGGTGGAAGTTGTTTCTTATGTTCGGCCCCTCCAGAGATCAATGATACAGCTGCCACTGTCTTGTAGTCGGTTTGGATTGCACTCAATTCCTCCAACTTTTTATGTTCTTTCTGGAGATCCTCAATCACGGGCTCAGCATAGTCAGTGACAGTCAAATTTTCAAGATCTAGTACGATTTTATCGGTACGATTGAACTTGTTCTCCACGAGATAATCCACTTTGTCCGAGATCGCTTTTCGCGCTTCGTTAGAGATAAAGTTTTGTGTCCGGAGAGCAAAGTAGTCCACCTGATCGTCGTAAACCTTGGTGCGAGCCACTGAATTCTGGTCAAACTCGAGCAGTTTGTTTTTGTGCTCAATGGCCCGACTAAGACCAGGGTTGTTGTCACATACTTGAAGCGAGGCGGCAATCTCCTTTAAGCTCTTCTTCTTGTCCACCTTATCGATAAAGTCAAGTCGGGCTCCGCTCTGGGTCAATTGCTCAATGCGCTCACGAGCCTCCTTTCGATCGGACAAAAGCAGTTTGCGTTCCTCTTTGGTCAACACGTAAGTGCCACAAGTAAAGCACGGCCCGGCACCTTCTTGTTCGCAAACGATACGACCACAGCTCAGACAGTTATTCACCAAGTCATGCTTTGAGGCCTCACACAAACAACGATGGCGTCCTTATAACAATCAAAATATATTTAATTATTATTAATCATAAGTAATTAAAAGAAACTTTAAAAGTGAATTTTAAATTTAATAAAAAACAATGTTCAATTTCTTTTACTTTACCATCAAGAATAAAATCTTTTCCAGATTCATCGATCAATTGCGTAGCCTTATTTTTCTTTTTATTTTTCATCTTCTTCGATTAGTTTATCAAAATATTAAAATAAATTTACAACTTCGATATGGAAAAAAAGAAAATACAGAACGAGACCAACGAAATGTAAACGACACAAGTAAGTGTTAAAACAGACTGCACATTCACAGCTGGCAGTTGCATGGTCGGACTGGTTGGGTGGAAATAGAGGTATTAAAAGTGGCGGTTGGATTTTTGCAAGTGCAACACATGATTTGCATTTCTCCCTCTACCTTTTTCTATTTGTTTTGACTTAAGATATCCAAAATGTCTGACATTCTTCAAGAAAAGGTGAAGATTCCGATGGATCAAATCTTGAGTTCTTTTGAAAATCAATTGTCCAATTTTATGGAACATCAGGCAAAGCTAGCGAAGATTCCATGCAAGATCAATAGTAAGCTTGGTTGTCATTTGAAATCCAACTTATAACATTGATTTTTTATACAGAGTATAAAGAACCTATTAAAAAACAACAACGTTACATGGTGAACATTGAGAAGCTTCACAAAGGTATCAACGATTTTAGTAAAAACGAACCAGTTATGATTGAAAACATTTCCAAATGCAAGGCTAAAGTGGATAATCTCCAAATGGGTATGTTTAGATATTTGTTTATCTTTAATAGTTATTATGATTATAAATTACTAAAAATGAACAGAGATTGAGAAGTATCGAAAAAAACTAGAAGATCGTGAAAAATACGATCAAGATCTAGAAAAGTGGACCGACTTTCTAGGTTTCAGATGCACCTCTAAGGACAATAATTTACTCATTTTGGAGTTCACTAAGCTCCCGATTAAGGAGTATGACACTGTTTTCATTTTCGAAGTCGAGTGCTCCAAACTAGACAACTTTCAAGGTAATTTAAAACTTGTTTCTATTGACAAGCACACTTCAATTCTATTTTTTGTTTAGTTCTTCGAGCTAAGCCCGAAGGTTGTCTCGATCTCGACCAAATCAACTCCGAAAGGAGCCAGTACGATAGCAACAATTTCAACCGGCTCTGGGTTTTAATCTGTATCCTAAGAAAAGCTCTCATCACTAAATACTCTGCATGACCTCAACATTGATAATTTTTAATACAAAATTACATACATCATACGCGCTTTGTTTTTATAAATTTATTTGAATTGATATTAACTAAACAATGACCAAACAAGTACTATTAAAAATAATTAAACTAATCGAAGCTATTAATCGCTCGATATACACTTTTGTACACTATATGCTGGGAGACCTGAGTCAAATGAAAAAAGGGTATAGATGAAGGGATAAGCCGCAACGAAGCCGAAGTGGAATATGGCATGCTTCTATTCCCACTTGCCAACAATTTCATGGTCACGGAAGATGAAATACTCTTTGTTTTCGATCTCCACTTTAGTGCCACCGTATTCGGGAAGCAAGACCTTGTCGCCTTCCTTGACGCTAACTGGCACCACATCGCCCTTGTCGTTGACCCGACCAGGACCAGTGGCCACCACAGTCCCCGATGACACCTTGTCCTGAGCTTTTTCAGGCAGTACGATGCCTCCTTTAGTAACAGTCTGGGGAACAAATCGCTCAACCAGGATGCGGTCAAGAAGTGGGATGAGTCGACGTCCTACTGAGGCCTGTAAGTAGAGATGGAGGTTAGAGTTGTCAACATGCAAAATAGGGTCTCACCATGGTGCAAGGTGTAGCAAGGAGTTGGTGTGCGAGCACGAGGAAGCAAGTAGAGTGGTGTGAGCGGCGTGTCACTACGCGATGTGCTTTTCATCATCTCCCCATCGGCGCGCTAACATGTGCGCTAGTGCCCTCGCGCATGCGTACTCCTACCCAACTCGAGCAACTGGAATTTTCGAGAAGAGAGCGCTGAATGACTGACTGGGTTCGCGTGGACCTTTGCCCTATGGTGGCATTTATCACTGGATTAAAGCACAGTGTCGCCACACACTGCTTGAGTGGTGGGACGTGTCTTCCCAGACCTATCTTATCGAGTCTATCAGTGTGTGCTTGTGGAAGGTGAGGGTGGCGCTGTGAGCGGTGCGCAAGGAGAAGTGCGCATCGAAGAGGACGCCGGCAAAGCACGTTGAGAAGGAACAAGCACGCCACCACGCTGCTTCTGTCGTCTGGCCACATGCGGTTGGTTGGACATTTCTAGAAGTTACCTCGCACCGAGCACGTTACTCTCCCTCATCGGCAGTCTTATTTGAAGCACTCCGCATAGGCTGACTTGCATCATTCACTCATCTTTACATCCGCACACTTGCCGTCTCGTGTCGAACAATCAATTTCGCCAAAATGTACCGAGTTTCACGTGTTCTCCGATCTGCTTCTTCTCACCTCTCGCGCGTTCCTGGTACGAAAACCTCGTCGGCCATTTCGGCTGTTCACTTGCAGCAAAGTCGTCGTGGCAACGCAAAAGATATTAAGTTTGGTGCCGATGTGCGCGCCCAAATGCTGACCGGCGTGGATATTCTGGCTGATGCAGTAGCAGTGACTATGGGTCCAAAGGGACGTAACGTGATCATTGAACAGTCGTGGGGTTCGCCTAAAATTACCAAGGATGGTGTAACCGTTGCAAAGGCTGTTGAACTAAAAGACAAGTTCCAAAACATTGGCGCAAAGCTAGTGCAAGATGTGGCCAACAACACTAACGAAGAGGCTGGTGATGGTACCACAACTGCAACAGTCCTGGCTCGCGCCATTGCTAAGGAAGGATTTGAGAAAATCAGTAAAGGTGCCAACCCCGTCGAGATTCGACGTGGCGTGATGCTAGCCGTTGAACACGTACTGGAAAAACTCAAAGAGTTTTCGCGACCTGTGACTACACCTGAAGAAATTTCCCAAGTGGCCACTATCTCGGCTAATGGTGACAAGAGGATTGGTGAGTTAATCTCCTCTGCGATGAAGCGCGTAGGTCGAGATGGTGTCATCACTGTCAAGGACGGAAAAACCCTTTCGGACGAACTTGAGGTTATTGAGGGCATGAAGTTTGATCGAGGTTACATCTCACCTTACTTCCTGACTAAGGGCAATAAGGTTGAATTCCAAGATGCTTTGCTTTTGATTACCGAGAAGAAAATTTCTACTGCTCAGTCATTAATACCTGCTCTTGAACTGGCGGTCAATCAGCGTAAACCTCTGGTGATCATCGCTGAAGATTTGGACGGGGATGCCTTGACCACTCTGATCATTAACAAGTTGAAGATCAACCTCCAGGTTGCTGCAGTAAAAGCCCCTGGCTTTGGTGACAACCGTAAGAGCACATTGCAAGACATTGCCATTTCCACAGGCGGCATTGTTTTTGGCGACGAAGCCAATTTGCACAAGATTGAAGATATTCAGCCTAGTGACTTTGGCCAGGTTGGCGAGGTAACTATTACCAAGGATGATACTCTTCTGCTTAAGGTTTGTTGCATAATAGATCGAATGGCCTGATACTTACCTATTGTTGTTTTAGGGCAAGGGTAACAAGAGTGATATTGAGCGACGAGTGCAACAGATCAAGGATGATATCCAGAACACTAACTCTGAATATGAAAAGGAAAAGTTTAGTGAACGACTTGCCCGATTGGCAAGTGGTGTAGCTGTGCTTAAGATTGGTGGCTCTTCTGAAGTGGAAGTGAACGAAAAGAAGGACCGTGTCACTGATGCTCTGAATGCCACTCGGGCTGCAGTGGAAGAAGGCATTGTACCAGGCGGTGGCACTGCTCTCCTCCGTACCATCAAATTCTTGGATGAGATCAAACCTGACAACGAGGACCAGAAGGTTGGCATTGAGCTGGTACGCAAGGCTTTGAAGCAACCGTGCATGCAAATTGCACAGAACGCCGGTGTCGATGCTTCGGTGGTAGTGAGCAAGGTGCTTGAGTCAAGCGAGCTTAACTTTGGCTACGATGCCTTGCTCGATAAGTACTGCAACCTTATCGAGGCTGGCATCATTGACCCCACCAAGGTGGTACGCACCGCACTGATGGATGCCGCTGGCGTGGCCTCTCTTCTTACCACTGCGGAGACTGTTATCTGTGAAGTGCCCAAGGAAGAACCTGCCAACCCGATGGCCGGCATGGGTGGAATGGGAGGTATGGGCGGAATGGGTGGCTATGGAATGTAATATCTACACTAGAAACAAACCGGTACAAATCATTCATTCATCCTCCTACATCAATTAGATTTTTTATATCATGTAGTCATAATTATTTTTTTGTTTTGTATAAAATTATTAGTACTGAGAATAAAATTTATTTTTCTTGATAATTTGATAGATTAAAACGTTGATTTAAAAAATTAGTGGATACTCGCTACGAGATCACAAACACAAAGGATAGGGCTAGACAAAATCGAATGTGATTGTTGTCCTTACTGATATTGCTCGAGAAATTGTATGTGAAACTGTTTAAATTTGTCCATCATACGGGCAAAACATTCTGGTTGTGGGAGGATGGTGGTCCGGAAGTGGTAGGTGCCAGGCAGTTGTCCAAAGCCAGAACCGGGCACTACGCAGATGCCCGTTTCTTCGAGCAACTTCTTGGCATAGAAGAAATCTGGCTCTTGATTAGCAACTTTTGCTGCTTCAATCGCTTTGGTGGGCAATTCGATGCGTGGAAATGCGTACATAGCACCCGCAACTATGTTGGATCGTATTCCGGGAAGCGAGTTGAGTGTGCGAGTAGTGAGCACTGCGCGGTCTTTGAGCGAAGCCAGCACAGACTCACGTTCTTGGGAGAATTGTTCATAGGATGGCTGGCCTGGTCTTGGCGGTCGCACGATGCAGTCAACCGCAAACTGACCGATCAGTGCTGAGCAGAGTCTTGCACTTATTTGCTTGAAGAAGACTGCTTTGACTGTAGGATCAAAGTTCTCAATCTCCATGTAGCCACCTCGCAGACCACATTCACCCATAAAGCCTAAATTATCAGTTTAAGATTAAGATTTAAATTGCTATCAATATGCTTGCAAACCTTTGGAAGCACTCATAAGGGAAACTAGTTCCAACTTTACTCCAATCTCATGCATAACTTTCTTAAATGAGTGAAACTCTGCACCTTCTTTCCAGATATTATGCTGATACACTTCATCGGCTATAATAATCAGGTTTTTAGCCTTTGCAAAGCGGATAATATCAGCAATGTTTTGCTTAGTCAGCACCGAGCCGGTTGGATTTCCTGGATTGATTACCACTTGAAAGAATATAATTTCAAGATTAGTTTGAAACACCAAAAGTTTTAGAAGATTACCTAGTGCTTTGGGTTTACAGTGTGGTTTTGCTTCCCTTAGGGCCCGTTCGAGTTCATTAATATCGAGGGCCCATTCGTTTTCTTCATCAAGGTAGTATGAGATGAGGTGCATTCCCAGCTCAGCAATCGTGGCCGAATAGAGAGGATATTGTGGGATGGGTACCATAACTCCGGTGGGCTGACCATCGGTCGATGCCGAGTTGATCAGGGCAAGCAGGCACTTGACACCTTCGCTGGCACCCGAAGTGAGCACTATGTTTTGCCAGTCAGAAGCAACCGAGTCACGTTGTTCGATGTACTCCGCCACGTGACGACGAATGATCTCGACGCCGGCAGAGTCCGAGTAGGAACCAGCCGATTGTCCACCGCAGTAGGAAAGTAACAATCTTGCACGTTCCTTGACATCATCGGGCAGCGAAGAGTTAGCATAGGCGGCTTCTGGGGTGAGACAAGCGGACAGCACTTGCCGAATGAAGGTAATTGGCTTCTCGCCTGAAGCATGACAGTCGCCGATGTTGGCTCGGATCACTTCGTCGAACGGTTTCGACACACCTGACTTGAGTTCGCGAATCAATTCTATGGCGCGAGCAGGAATTGGACCACGCACTGCATACTCCATCTTGACGATGTTTGCGTTGATCGTGTCCATGTTTAACACGGTCCCTTCTGAAGACATCTGTAATTGAGTGACCACATTAGTCTCTATATTAGATCAATTCTATGCAAACAAACCTTTGAAATCTCTCTTTGAACTAAGATAGAAATTTAAAACCACAATTGAGCAAACACTGGATGACTTTGACAGTGCCAGTGAGGTAACGTCTTACAAATGCGATCAACAGATACTGAGAAGAGACGCTTAGTGACAAACTTTGCCAAAAATACGTCGGTTAGGCGATTCGCCAAAGGTCGGAGCGTTCGTCGTGCTGGATGAGCGCGCTATTTGATGCCACTGATGATATGTGCAGAGTTAAGTAAGTGAGTTTTATTATGAGTGTTGTTCAATTGTGATTACTTTTCGTTGAAAGAAACTTAATGACAGGGTGAGAGCAAAAGACGAAACACCCGCTCAAAATGCTTGTTAAGCGCCGCTACGATGATGAAAAGTGGCAACTTTGCGGTGCTAACGTCTCTCCTACTTTTTAGCTTTTCACCGTAGACGCTTGCGTGTTGTGCTCGAGGTGTGATTGAGAGAAGAAGCAAAGCTGGCCACTAGATGACATTTGGGTAGCTGTAGTAAAGTGCGGTACCACTTGAGAACTTGTCATTCAGCGTCATTCTGGTGATCACATGTCTCTCTCGTGATGCTTATCTCCACGTGCTACAAAGACGATACTTGCCGCCAAAAGATCATGTAAATTTGTCAGATCAAGGCCACAGCGCTAACGAGAAACACCCTGTGAAGCAATCTTGAATGAAAGAATAGGTTTTATTCATAGGTATAACAAATCGAGCAAATCAAGCTATTGTTGCGTTTTGTCTTATTTTCTAGTGTTTATATTATATAAGTGTATATATGTGGCACACAAAATTCTAACATTTAGTTCATCTATGTCTTCCTCATAAGCAAAGGTTAATTTTGTTTTGATAAATTCATTATAAGTTTAATTTGTTCAGTAGATTATTGCATTGAGTTAAATCACGGGTTACTGAATGCGGTAATATTTATGGCTATATACTCAAACTTAAAATTGTAAAACTAATTGGCAAAACTTCAATTTTCAATCGATTAAAAATTAAGAAATTAAAATTAAAAAATTGTATAAATTTAGACACAAATAATTACGCTGTCAACTTGAAAGGCATGAAAAAAGTTACACTACCTACCTTAAATGAGAAGAGAAAACTCGAGGCAGTGTTGTAATTGGAATGAACTATTGCCTTAAACTGTAGGTGTTAACAGTCAAAGTGGTTAGTTGATAGTGACAGTTTTTCATGTTTACTGTCATGTTATCATATTATTGTACCGGTAAAGTGGGAATTGAAACTTTTAAATAAAAACAACTTTGCGGTAAATTTAAGTTGATTCCGGTTGAAAGTGGTTAGATGTGACAGTGAGAAGGCAGCATCAAGGTGCCACGTTCCAGGTGATGCTCATCAGTAGTGATGATTGATGTAAGCCAGACTGGTATTACGCAATTTCACTCAAAATTGACTAATCATGGTGAATGCCATGATTATGCTTTAGTGTGCTCACCACCGTCATTCCCTTGGAGCAACCAGAAAAGCGAGAATGGCAACAATGTCAGACCGAAGTCATGGCAAGCGGACATGCGTCAATCCAACTATACATTGAGAGCTATTCTACTATATAGAAACAACCAAACGCAAGCTGAACAAAAAGAGAAAAGTCTAAATTGAGCAGAATAAGAGCCAATTAAGAAAGAGTACAACGACAGTAACATGTTTTAAAATTAATCCTTCAAGACTTGCTTAAAGCAAAAGTTTAGTGTTAGATTCAAAAAAAAAATAAAAACTTAATTAAGCAAGATAATATGGTACTGGAGTATTGTAATTAGTAACTTGAAAGTGAATTGTAACAAAATAGATTTATTTCAATTGGGTTTTGGCATATAGGTTATTTACAAAAGAAGTTCATATGTAAAAAATGTGTGCTCAAAAAACATAGAAGTTAATAACAACTGGAGATGCCAAAAATGTATAAATGGCGAAAGTTTTGATTTGAGTTGAAATAAAAAGTGAACATAGGAAGACGTGATCTTTGTGATCTTGTTGCTTCAATTGCTCGGTGGGAATTGCTAGAGATTATCAGGAACAAGACACGGATTATCCGAACGTGGAAACCGAGCATCGGCACAGGAAGTGGTGCGATCCTTGATCGCCATCCGAAAAAGCTGTCCATTGCGACCGCAAACGCACAATTTGTACTGAACTCTACTGGAAGTAGTCACCGAATCGTTACTGAATAGGACTGGTTTTCGAAAGGAACTCATGTTGAGGTAAATGCCCTGCTGTGCGTCCAGAATAATGCTCGAGTTGAGGGAAGAAAGAAAGATGCTTGAAGCATCGATAGTGATGCGTTTTCCATCGATTCGCACACCTTGGTTTCCTCGAATCTTGACCCGTTCTTTAGCACTAATCTTAAGATCTTCTTCTATCGGCGACCGTATCAGTTTGACATCTCGCACTCCACTAGGCACTGATAGAGTTTTGATTGAATCTAACGGGATAGCATTAAAGTCGAAAGGATAAAGCAGTTGGCCAGTGTCAGGTGTGCGCACTTCAAAGCCATGCTTGGCGTAAACTTGAATACCATCGCGGTTAAGCCTTACAGACGACGTGCCGGACTCCAAAGCCAAGTTTCCGGTGATGGTTGATAATCTCGATATTTTACTCTTGCCTAGTCTAATTTTTTCAATGTAAGTGTCACGATTAAAAATCACATTGTCGCCACTGAAGGTAAAAAACTCGAAACCGGGCACTAAGCGGAGTTTATAAATAATAACCAGATTGGTGATAGTAGTAGCGATCGAAACAATGAGCAACACTACTACGAGGGAAGCGAAGCCAAATGTCTCCAATTTTCGTTTTCGACCAGGTGGAGGCTGTATGATTATAATTTCTGGATTATTGCCCAAATCATAATTTACTGAGATTCACTTACCCGGTCTGGTGGTCTGTCTGACGTGTTAGGCACCATTCTGAGTAATAGTGCTAGTGTGTAGGGATCTAGTTCTAGATTGACCACTCGAAATGCGAGTTCTACTATGAGCAGTGCGTAGAGACATTGTAGCACCAGCAGTGAAGGCAATAGAATAGTTGATTCATGTCGAAGGCAGTAGCAGGAGGCACCGTACAAAGCCTTACGCTGTGTTCCTCTCTGGGTTTGCGTGGGGTCCACTCGGACACTCAAGTCCAATTCAAATGCACTGGGCCGGCACTGCACTCGGGCCTCACTTTTGCATCGATCCCAGTGGTCCAAGTGGACAACGCAAGTGGAGATCAACGTTTGGACAAGTAAGAAATGCTCCCAGCTGTCTGGTACAAGTCGGCTCACAGCGCGCCCACCACTGGCACCGAAGAGAACCCGCCTCGGGTTGGCCACTGCCAATCCCTATGGTAGTGGTACTACCCACACCTCATGCCATTGTTGTCTCTGTGTTGTGTTATTGCTCCCATTCGTCATGGTCTACGCCAGATCCCTCACCAGCTCTTCCCATTCCTTAAAGTGCCTCCCCGACTCTCTTCAATCCCTCACACTCTATAGAGGAAAGAAAGAACGCGTGGGTGAATTGAAATGCTAAAATGAGCAAGACAAACGACAAGGAATTGGCGGGCGGATTTAAGTGAATCACACCATTCTAACAGTTCCAACAGGACTCAGCATAAATTTACCAACCCGCAGCTACTGTAGAAGGAGAGAAAGAGAGATTTCTATGACACGTAATACTAAAAAATTAAACCAAAATAATAATTTGGCAACTGCATAGATTTTACAATTTTAATAAAATGATATATCAATATGAATAACATTTAGTATCTAAAAAGTTAACCCTGACATGATTTTTTAAATATTAAAAATAAAATACAAAAAAAGAAAAAAGTTCTTTAAATTAAAATTTGCTTATAAAACAATCAATTTTATAAATACAATAACTCTAGTTTCGTTTAGAAAAGGTTGAATTGTGATTGATGATGAACTTAGATTTTAATTCTGATTTTTTACATCATAATGTGAGTTAGAAAAAGAATAATAATAAGTTTTAAGATCTAAAAAATACGATAAAAATACTAGTGAGTGTATAAAAAAGAAGCAAAGTATGAAAATGGAAACATCATCAATCGATGGATGGTGACAGTGTGAAGTACACTGGTAGCAATGGAATAATAATCTGGCTTCCTTGCTGTGGTAGTGCTATAATTTTCGCATTAAGCAGCCATCGCCGATGAAAGGCGCAAATTTGCAGATCCAACAGTACACAAGGTGAAATTCAATGAGTGATGTGTAAGTAGGGGTGCGATAGTGCCAAGCGAGTCAAATGTAACTAACTCAATCACATAGACCATCTAATCACATAGCAGCGTGAGCGCGCCAGATGAAGTCTGACATGACACACTAGGCCCTCAATGTACATTGTATACAGTCAGTGCTCGTCTCTGGTTAAAGCATGCCTGCAAGTGAATCGATTTACTTTACCAGCTGACTTGAAAGCAAACTGGGCGAGCGGCACAAATCGGCTATGAGGATGAGCGGCGTGATGCTGACGCGCCGCAGCACCCAATGTAAATTGGGATAAAATAGAGCATAGTGTCTCTTCTTTGGCTTCGATGAGCAATCATGCCAAACAAAGGACATGAATCACGATTCATCGCTTAGTGAAATAGGACCAAGTGATAACACATTTTGCATGTGAACAAAATCCATGTTTACAGAATATAACTAAAGAAGAAGAGAAACAGACAAACTTTTTGAAATTGCACGTGAAATGCATTCAATTACAACCAATCAACAATAATCGAAATGACAAACTACTTGTGAAATCCTATAGCCTGTTGTATACAATAATATATTTAATAGGTAAATTCAAATCGATAATCAATTTTTATGTGTTCAAGAGAGAATTATAGATTATTTTTACTCAGAGTAGATTTAATAATAAGGCCTTTTGGTCATTAATTTAAGAGATCAATAAACCAGAGAATTGCGTTCTTCGGAAACAATATGATTAGTTGAACAAATGGCTTAATTGAGCACATATAAAAGCTTTTCCTCACTTCTAAAGCAATAATAATAATAAAAAACAGATTGATGTAACCAGCGATGTTCTGTAGCAATGTTACTAAAGTTATTAAGTGTGAAGAAAAAATAGACTTAGACATATAGAAAAAAAATTTATTTGTGACTTGCAAGACGAGTAACGTTTGTATACTTGAGTTGCAAATACATGTATGAATCAAGTTTATAGTGAACTGAGTGATGTCTGGCAATGTGTGTTTACACAGAGTGATCCCGAGAGCCACGGTGGTTCTTATAACAAGCACCACGCGGTTTCAGCTTTAATGTCTTGCTGTGTCTCCTTTCTTTCCGTAAAAATAAGCCAACTACGAGCAATGACAAAATTCGGTTCTCTAAGTTGCAAATGATTGGTAAGTATGTTTAATTATGTAGAAAAACATAATCTACAGCTACAAGGTAAAGTCGAATGGCTTAAAGCTGTCGCGAATGGACTTGCAGAGATCTTTGGCATCATTCGAAGCAACTCGCTTCCAATCGACTCGATCGGGACAGTCGAGAAGAGTTTTGTGTGCCAGCAACTCACGGCCAATTTGAATGGGGAAAAACTCCCGCTTCACGTTGATGCGTACAAAAAACTTGTAATGCTCAGGACAGTCAAAATAAAAGTAAGGAATACCAGAAGAGATCACATCGTCCAACTCAGAGTCGAGTGGTAGTTCATGATACTCGATGTTACGAAACACTTCCGCCACAGTATCCTTCAATGCAGATGCTTTCGACTCGGGCAAACCAATTACTTGAATCTGAAAGTGGGCGCTTCTAAAGTTACGTTCAAAGAAAACGGGCACCATGTTACTTTTCTGATAGAATTGCTTCAAGGCTTGCTTGAATTTGTCAATTTCCTCGCGTAGGCCATCTTCCTCGATCTCCACTGTAGAGCGAATATGTTCAATGGGCAAAATCATGAGATGCTCGTCGGTGAGACCACCCTTGGATAGTGCCAGGTAAGAAAACTCGCCTATCGAGACAATCAATGTTTTGTCGACTTTGGGACTGGCAAGGCAAAACCAGCAGTTTTCAAGATCCACCTTCATCTGTTTGCGCGGTGGTCCGTTCTTGCGATCGCCAAAACGCTTCCTCTCTTTGTCATTTTGAGAGTGAGATTGGTCGGAACTCATGTCGTAAAAGAACTGTTTGAAACCTTCCGACTGAGCTTGCCGTTCATTACTCTCCGCCATTGTCTTGAGAAATGGATTCTCAGTGACTCCATCTGGTTGTGCAATAAGCTCTTTCTGCTCGAGGTGCTTAGCAGGAACTATGTTGAATGCATAGATCCACTTCATTTTTTGATTGTTTTGCACATCTGCAACTGAGATGACTCGAGTAACGTTACGAGCTGTTTCATTCAACACTCGATGATTCCGAAACGGGGCTCGTTCGAGAAAAACATTCACATTTCCCACAAAATGGTAACGCGGACGAAGAGTAGCACACAATTTTGATATCATTGTGGAGCTAGTCTGCTCAACTTCTGTCCGAACTGATTCATCGAGATCGATGCTGGTGTAGTTGAAGACGTGCTTAGGCCATTGCGTGGTGAGCAGTATGTCAACTACATCAGACGAGGCTTGGTGTGCCATCGTTAGCGATTCATACTCTTTAATAGTGAAATAATTCAGATTTCCATCGTCAATGTCCTCCTCTCGAAATGAACCGTTGAGGTAAGCGATACGGAGACCTTGAGACGTAGTCAACATGCCCGAACGGCCAAGATATGTTACTCCATCTGTCAGCTCGCATCCTTGATCAAAACTATCCACGTTGGGGTGATACTTAAGTAGTTGCTTTGGAATAGGACCTAGTACGTAAGTGGGTACATTGGGAAAATCTATAGAACCGGTAATCAAGGCATTGTAAGCCTCAGTTTCTTCACTGAAAAAGTCACCAACGCAAAGAATCAAGTCAAAAGGACCAGCCTTTTTGTTGACATCAGACACACGCTTAAACAACTTTGAGTACTGACCCTTGACGTTGCCAGCTACAAGAAGTTTGAGCTTGTTATCCATCCCAGCGTTCAAGTTAGTCCAACACACGCAGATGTGATGCAATTTTTCCACGAGCGTATAACCAAAACAAACCAATCAAGCAGCGCGGTAATCACACCACATTGTTCACATAAGACGTAAATTAATCGCTTCACTTGATGCTTCGTGAACATTGACTCAAGTCACTAGACGACTTTGCATCTGGCTAGTTGGCCCGAGAGACTAATCTAGTTGAATATAACTTATCAAGATAGTAATAAAGGTTAACTAAATCTACTCGAATAGCACAGTCAAAGTGAATTCATTGAGACTTTTTCCTACCGAGGTGGCTCAGTGGTCTAGGGGTATGATTCTCGCTTCGGGTGCGAGAGGTCCCGGGTTCAAATCCCGGCTGAGCCCTAATGTTTTTAATTTATTTTTTATTAATTAAAAATAAGCTATTGAAAAGTAATTGGCGTTTTATCATAATTATATCGGAATCCAAGTATAAGATAAATTGAGAACTATCAACTAGTTTATTTCTAACAGTGCTGCTCATCCTCTCATTAGGCCACGGTATACTCTCATCATTTTTTGGTAAAGACTAAAATTAAAATAAAATTATTTAAATTAAATTATTTTGAAAAGGGTCCTCTAAGGCATTGCAGTGATCCCTCTTACTTTGGCGTTCAAAGGGAAGTGTTGTTTCTTATTGATTTCTACACCTTTGCCTTTTCGGTGTTTAGTAATCATTGATTACTAATCAAAGTTCATACTTAGTTTGTGTCGATTTCACGAAGACTATTTCCGACTAGTTCAAGTCTTTTATTAAAAAAGAATTTGCATATTAATATAGTTTTGCCATCCAAAATTCCATTGGATACTATTTGAGAAAACTTTACATACAATTCGCATGATTTAGAAAATCTTTTTAAATTTCTACCTAGAATAGAAATAAACTGACAACAATTTTCTTAAATATATTTAGTAATAGATTTGCTTGTTGCAAAAAATTAAATGTAAAAAATATTGGTTTGTAGATAAATCATCTAAGATGATTCTAAATGACCGGATGGAACTAGTACAAACTCATTGATTTGAAGACAGAACCACTCCTAAAGTGTTGTGTGTCTTTTAGCTTGAGTTAGGCAAAACTCGGAATCTGGAAGAGCCTTACTGTTGGTTGAATCCGAAGTGGACATGGACATGCATGTGGTGCACCCATGGATGACATGGGTGATTGAAGGGTCGAGGTGGGAAGGAGCATGCGTGGTTGGTCAGTGCTGATGCATCACTGAGCCAGTGCAGCAGCTGGCTGACTGACGCACTCGGTTGTTGTTGGGTCTCTTTCTCACCGTGTTTCTCTCTGTCTGTTGTGTCTTGTTCCTCGACACTCCACTAACTCACTCGCTCCACTTTTTCCAAGTTTTTCCCTACCAACCAACACTCGTCTTTTTCACCACATTGAGAGTCATCTTACGTTTTACCTGAATGCACCGAAATTCTCAGGATTTGTGAACACCAGCGCCACTGACATCCAGAATCGAAGTTCTTGTATTTGTTAACATCGTATTGCAAAAATAAAACTTCATTTGGAAACTTTATTTTACAACTATTACTTGAATTAGCTTTCTATTTTATCATGTAAAGTGTGATAGAGAATGCCCAAGCGCAGAAGATTCGATCTCTGCACGAAAAATCGCGAAAGGTGAGAATGGTACTGTTTGACTCGTTCCACTTACTGATTGCGTTGTTGTTTCTTACCAGTGATGATCTGCCTGATGATGTATATAACGACTCAACAGAAATTGATAATGCAAAGCAAAAGGTATCGGTTGAGGCCGAGAAAGTCTTGGCTTCCTCGGTATTATCGTCTATCGACAATCTCAAAGCCGTAGACTCTACTAATATGACATTATCGGAGGCCACAAGCGAAGTGGTTAAGTCGCCACTTTCTACGGATCTTTCCAGTATTAGGCGCAAATCAAATCGCATTCTCAGCTTGAAACGATCGTTTCAACAACAGCTCAGCTCAAACAACGAAGAGCTTCCAAATCAAATTAGTCTCGACTCGTCAGCAGACTCAACCAAAGCAATCTCAACTTCGGATGTATCGAGTTCAACTCAGTCCGGAAGTCAAGTTCAAAGCAATCAAACTAAGCATGGTGATACTACAGGTACGACAACTGGTCCTACAAAATCGTTGCGCAAAGTGCAAGCTTGGACCCCAGATGATCAACGATGGTTTTTTGAAGCTCTTTGTGAGGTTAATTAATTAAGGCTTTATTATAAACTTGAAATTAATGACTAAATTCACAAACAGCATGGCAAAGAGTTTCATCAGATACAGGGCTACATTGCTACTCGATGTGAGAAGAAAGGTATTCCATCAGATTCGATTAAGAACTACGAACAAGTACGCCATTTCTACTATCGCATGTGGCACAAGATTTCTCAGTGTCTCAACTTCTCGAATGGTAAGTTTCAGTTAACACTGGAATTGATTGATGATTATTTCCAACTTTGTATGAATCTACTTCTATAGAAGTTGAGAAAGGTGTGCAAGAGATCTACGGTTTGATAAACTATGGTGAGATATGGAAGAAGTTCGGCTTCAAGTTCGACAACAAGCAACTGAGTATTCACTTGCAACAATTGGTCGATGTGGGCTACACTGTAGTAAAGGTGAAGGGCAAGAGTGTACGTGTAAGAACGCCTATCTGCAATGCTCTCAAGAAGTTTCACAACATTGACAGCAAAGTAAGCAAGCCTGCCACGCAATCTCTACCTAAAGAAGTGATAGTCGAGCTAAGGCCAGCGACCAACATCGATTGGCTCCGGGTACACTCGCTAGCACAGAATCCACGACTAAGAACCCGAATGGCTCTGCAGCATAGACTTTCTTCTCTGATCGATTATCTTGAAAAACGCTGGGAAATGTTACGTGCTATACAAAGTGCTTCACACTCTTCTATGGGTATCGTTCTTAAAGATGAAGAATTGCAACTTTCCGAGCGTTATCGCCTACGACTGAGACCACATCAGGCGGTGAAACTTTGCGAGAAGGTTACTCTTAAGAGTACTTCTAACTCGATCTCTTACCACAACTATCGTTCTACTTCACATGGTAGTGCGCAAATAGATCTTTCGCTCAACGCTTATCTCAAAGTTCTCGAAAATGATAGTAGCTTGGCGTTGAAAAAATCGAAAGTTAAAAAGAGTAAAAAGTCGAATCAAGTCGAAACTATTAATATTAACGAAACTGATAATACAGATATCAATAAGGAAAGTAATGTGAAGAATGAAGAAGGTAAGTTTGTTTATTTAGAATCTCTTTGTTTAAGATATATATATATATTCTAGATGAAACCAAGAATCAAGAAGAAAAAGAGCCGACTGGAACAACACAGTCATTTGACTTGTTGAAGCTACTTGACTCGATGAATGAGGAGCTTGAAGTATCAAGTGGAAAGAAGAATCAACCCACCACTTCGAGTTTTGAGTCGACTTATGAAACTGAACCACCGAGTGTCGAATGTCGAGACGAATTACCGAGTGAAACGGAAAGTGGAAATCAAGACGAATTAATATTTCCTGAGCCACCTGAGCACAAAACACTGGCTGAGTGGCTATCTGGAGACCTTGAAGAAGAGGAAGATGAGAAAATTACAAACGGAGATATTTCTCCTACTAGCCAGAATAACAAAGATTCAAAGGGTGGTAGGAAACGCCGAGCTTCGACCGACTGTGATTTGGTAGAATTGATTGCAGCCAAACAAGCTTTATTAGGTTGGAATCGCGAAGAAGCAGAATCAATCACCATAGGTGAATTGTATCTCCTCCTTGAGCATCCCAACAAAATAGTGCTCGAGTACAGCTGGGAACTCATTGAGACCAATGACAAACCTACTCAAAACAGCTCAAATCGAGATTCGGAATCTATTCCTGAAATAGAAAACACCAAAGAAGATATTAAGATAAAACCAACTCGAAGTACCATTGAAAAGTTTTTGATTGCTGCCAATTTGACATTGATGAGCTTCAAAAAGTATAACTCGGTTCTTTCTAACAGTCAAGCAAGGAGTGGTTCCAAAAGTTCTACTTCGGAGAAAACTCGCAAGAGAGAACCCAAAGCGGCAGCGTCTCAGCCGACATCAAACTCCCATCTTCTATCTAATCTGATTCAAGAGACTATTCTGAGTGACAACACTGAGTCAAGTAAAGTACAACAAAGCGATTCGAATAGCAAGAGTTGTGGAAACGCGTCATCTTCTAGTAACTCTGGCAAATTGACCGAAACATCGACCACTTTTGCTACGCCTCGAGTGCCTCCCAGCCGATCTCAGTCTAGCATCACTAATAAGGTCAATAAATCTCGCAGTACTACTGTGCTTGAAGATCCAATTAAAGTGGAAGAAGTACTCAAAGGGCTAAACATCAAGAACTTTCGACGACAACGACGGCCTATGCCAAAGATGATATACAATCCACCAAACAAGATGATAGCCTCTAACTCAGCTCGAGTCAATGTTAATAATCAACGGCAATTTATTTTGATACCTACTTCTCATTTAACTTCGGGTGAAGGCTCCAATTCGAAACAGATTGTATTGACCACTCATATACCTCAAGGGTCAATTCATTCGTTGAGTCATGGCGCCTCGAATATTCCTACCACCAAGGCTCAACTGGGTACCTCTTCTTCTGTTGTGATTCCCATTCAGGTGGAAACCAGTCCTATTGCCACCGAGATGGTCAATGCTCATACAATTACTGTCTCAGCGGCGAGTCAATATATGACGCTCGATAAATCCAACGAAACTCCTATAACCTCATCCACACCAAACACTACATCGTTTGACAGTATTATTTTCAATAATTCTAATCCAACGCCAACTTTAAGTTCAAACCTCTTGTCTTCCAATTATACACCAATGGAGTCAAGCAAGGCGACCGAAATTTATAGCGCTCCAATGAGCAAACTCGACGAACATTCTAATATGTCTTGGCTCAATAGTGATCTTTCGCTCAGTTCACTCTTTGCCACTGAAGAATTGATTGGCAACAAGATGATGACAGACTCTTCATCAGCAATGGGAATCTCTGCTGAGGTTAGTGACTTTATTTGAAATGTTATGTTGAAATTAATGCTTGATATCGCCAGATGGATACGCACATAAGCTCACTGGCCAACGAGAACTCAGTTGACTTGATTGCTAAGTTTACCGACCTCGCCGAGCAGATCACTTCCGACTCGAAGCAAATGTGAGGAGGCTTATTACTTTTGGTCTTTTGTATATATATACATACACGCTTTAACACTTAAAATGTTATGTACATTTGGTTTGTATATTTGTAATTATAATAACAACCCAAAGAATGGAATTATGTTTGAGGTATCACGAGTTTTCATTTTCCTTGGCGCCACACTTGAGGCATGTGTAGAAAATGGTCTGTCCCTCATCGGCGGAACGAGTTTGGAGAGTGGCGAAGCACTGTTTGTCATGGCCACACTTGGTACAAATGCGTTCCACGATGGGACCGTCTGCCTCGATGTGTTTCTTCTTGCGTGCTGCACGATCGCGTTGGTTGAAGTGAACTCGCGTAGTCGAACTCACACCGTTGAAAAACTTGGCATCAACCGTGAGGTTGCAGATGGGACACACTACATGAGGGGTGCTGTCCAGGTACGAGGGCAACGGAAGAACCGAGCCACACCTCACACAAAAGTCTACCTGGCTGGAGCTCATGGTAACCTCGAGACTCGACAAAACATTGCAATGCACAGTGCTCTCCATCAACAACACGTGCTGTGCTATTTCTACTCACTCACGTATAGCTATTTCTACTCAGTCCTGGTGGGACCTAAGCAGAGAACCTTTAAGTCGTTGGAAGTCTCGTTACAGAAAACTGTGTAACTTATTAGTAATATAAGTGAAAAAAAGTTAGGGCAAGACAAATGAAATGAGAGTATAGTGAATAAATATATCTTGTCAGATTTTTTTAAAATTGCTCGTCCTAATTTTTCTAATACTGCAAATTTTTAAAAATTAATTTATTTTTTTTACAAATAAACTCTTAATAGTTGGTTAAATTCAGTTCATAATAGATTAAATAAGAAGGGCAAGCTGTGCTCTCGCCTACGAGAGTGTAGCGTAGGTTGTAGATGGCGCTAGTTTTAATGGGCCCATTTGAATCCCACTAACCCGTCTCATCCAGGTATTCTTTCCCTGAAAGGATTCTTTTTTCAGGTTTCAGCTTTCTTGGTGCCCGAGAAGTATACTAGAATTTTTGTGAAAACAGACAGAAACACTAGATTAATATTAGGGCTATTGCAGCAAAGCTGCCTCTCGCCCTGGTAAAAACAACATTCATGGTAGACAATATCTTTATTGATACCGAAAAATTTCCATACAAAATTGCTTATTCTGTTTCTACGTGAGTTTTTTCCGAAACGTAGATGCCATCCAAGAACTTTCGGATATCCTTGTTTTTCACGAGTGTAGATTGATGAATCAGAGCGGCTGTAATTAAAAAAAATAAAAGAATAAATGTCAAGTACCCTTAGTGTTTGGCAAGCTATGATTCAAGTAAGCTTCCAAAAGTGGAAATACTTCGGTTACTCTCGCACTAAGTTGACAAACTATCAAAAATGCTGATGATTTCGATAGTTGAAAAGAAATGGAAACTAGTGCTTAATTAATGTTCAATTAGATTGCTTACCAGATCGAGAAACGGCCTCAATGTCGTTGCCTTGGAGGATGAG
Organism: Rhinocypha anisoptera; assembly: GCA_011762765.2. Classification (NCBI taxonomy): domain Eukaryota; kingdom Metazoa; phylum Arthropoda; class Insecta; order Odonata; family Chlorocyphidae; genus Rhinocypha; species Rhinocypha anisoptera. The sequence goes on from WURS02453405.1 coordinate 29,232, forward strand.
TTCGTCTTTTTGGGCAGTGGAGTTGGTGCAAGAGACACCAGACGCCATCACTACCCGTCGGATAAACTTTTCTCCAAGAAAGTTACGAATCTCCACCACGGTGTTGCCCTCGCTCGTGGTCACGTTGATGGGAAAGTGAGCGTAGACCGTGCGCATCTTGTAGAGGTAGCCCTTGGTGACACCCACAATCATGTTCTCGATGTGCGAGCAAACGGTCCGCACCGTGGCCAGTTCCTTGCGGTTGCCGAACCACTTTTGCACGCGAAGTTTGCGCCGACCCAGCATCTGCATGTCGAGCTGCTGAGTGAACTGGCGTGTCAGTACACCTCTTGGCCCTTCCACGCGAACCTTGCGGTTCTTCACCGACACTTTCACTGCAATTAAGGCATCAAGCATTACTTTGAAATAATAATAATAATAATAAAAACACATACCTCCATCGGGAATGGCGACGATTTGACTCGATTCAATCGTCTTCATTTTCGGATAAAATGATCAGAAAACTATATAAATTAAACAAACCTTGTTAAAGAAGATTTAAGTAACAGTGTAGAAAGAAACGGTCGATAAAAAGTAAGGAATGATTGAGAAACTGAGACAAACATACCTGCGGCGTTGCACAGACCTACAGCAGAAGGAAAGAGGAAGGAAGGAGCACTGAGTGCAGTCACGCTGGGCAGTCCGGCAAGCTGGCATAGTCTGTCCACAGAGCACGTTACACGTCCGCGCGCATGCTCTATTGTGCGCATCTTTTGAAATGCAGGTAAACACTTGTTACGTTTTTGTTGTTCTACTAAACATTTTACCAAATTTTGGCTTTTATTTTATTATTAATATATATAATTTATTAATAATTATTTACAAACATTTAAAGAACGCAACAAAATCACCATGTTTTTTGTGAGTATGGATTCTCATTGAGTTGTATCTTTTTCTTTCGAACTAAGTTGGTGTTAGTCTTGTGCAGATGCCGATTCATTTTGGGATTGAGTGGCATTGACTTCATTTTAGTAGCATCTTCTACACCGAAATTGTTGTTTGCCCCCCAGTTTTTGTTTGGTTTGATGTACCAGTGTTGAGTTCCAGCTGTGGGAGATGTTAGCTTAGAGATCCACTTCGACGAATCTACTTTCGATGGATTTAACTGCTTATTGATAATTTTTGTTTGAGTTAAGATTGCAGGATTAATTGTTTGTTTAGCATTGTCCTTGCTTTCTGATGGGTTTTTATAATGATGTTGGTAGTGATCAACATATTGCATTTGTGGTTGGAGGGGACGAGGAGTGAAATCGTAGAGTTTGGCCCGTCGAAGGTATGACCCCCCTGGCATGAAAACATTGGTGGAGGAAGGGTGTGCGTTGACTAATTTTGCACCTTTCGAGTAGGATTGATCGGTAACGTAGACATTGCTATTGGAGAACAACGCTACAACATTATCTTGACCGCTTGTGTTTATTCGATGTCGATTACTGCCACCAGGACCATTGTCTCTTGGTGTCGTTTGATTTGTATCTATTGCCGGCGATTCCGGAGTTTGCCAAACGACAAAGAATTGCATAGTTTTATTTGTTAATTTTGGCGGAGAGGTGTTCGTGTTGAGCATTTTCTTACTGTAGAGATTCATGTTATCACTCAAATTGATGTCATTTGGAACACTTTCAGAAGACGATGAAAGAGGCATAGTTGACTGATCGATGTTTGGCGAGAGTGGTTTGGTTGCTTTGTTCTGAGATCCCTTGTTAAGCCATTTCTCTAGGTCAATATTGTTTCGTTTGAATGTGTTATAAATATGCTTTTGAACTGGATGTTTCCTCGGGTTTTTCATTAAACGTGATGGGTAGTTCTCGCTGCATTTCGGTGATTTGCATCGCTCTCGGCCAAGCGCTTTCTCATATTGGTATCCTGTAAAAAGGACAATTTTATTAACTTTGCACTAAATTCAAACACGTTTTCCCTATTTAACTGGCTAAATACAAGCTACCAATCATTTCTGTATGGGACAAAATTCTCACTCCTTTACATTTGCCGCAGTGACGTTTATTCACAGTATGTGGTCTTGTGATATGTTTGTTTTGAGTGAATAGTAATAAGTATATATTAAGTAAGATGGTGTCACGGCATGAAAATGGTCCAAATAGTGTCTCACCTTTCTCTCGGGCGTATTTGCCGTCGAGGTCGTAGCCATAGTTGAGACCGTATCCGTTGGCGTAGTAGTGCCATGGCTTACCTTTGTGGTAGTGAGAGAGTGGATCGTGCATTGCACGGTGATGATAGATGCTCACACTGACGTCAGTCTTGGCACGGCCCTCACCCCCGTCATGTTGATTGTTCACCAAGTGCCCAGGTGGTTCAAGCACTGAAGACATTTTCCCAGCTCCATCGATGGTGGATAGCAAGTGGGCTTCATTGTTCTCATTAATGTCGCTCTGTGGTTGGCTCTCGCCATTACTATGCTCATTTTTCGACTTCCACTGTCGCACAGATGAGTAAGGATTGCTTGAAGTCTCAGCTGTTGCCGGATTTAAACCTGGAAGTGAGACCTTAACTCCATAATTGTCATGTGAGACTAGACCCGGATGAACTTTGGTGGAATTGCCCGAATAGTTATTGATGAGATTGATATTGAAAGTCATGTTAGGCTTGGCTCCAGTGGAGTTGAGTAGGAATGCAAGACAAACGAAAAGTGATATCCCGTGGTGTGTTCGCCATGATGCGTGATGGCGTGACCCAACCACTCGTCTCATGGTCACCTCGAGATGATCACGTCAGCCACATGTCACACGTGTCTTGTTTTGTTTCGGCCTTACACTTTTTGCTTAGTGGACCAAAATTTGGAATTTTTATACTAGTACTTAAATACTCAATTGAGAGACAGAGACTTGTATGATACAATGGGAATAATTATAAAATACACATAAGCTTGTTGATGAGCTATTTTGTCTTGATAGAATTCATTCTGATAGGCAATTAGAGTTGTGGCGAGAATGTTCTGGCGTGTAGAAATTGGAACAGGGTGTGCATAGTTTGAGACACCATCCAGTAAGGATATGGCGAACACGGTTGGCGCGGGTCGATTGCTCACTGCAGATTGCCACCAACTGTCACCCGACCGTGATCATGTGCCAGTTTGACCGGTGACAAGTCCGAAAGAGACAATTCATACCTAATCGAACAATTTGACTCTACACAAGCCACACACAGACTTAGCATACCAAGTGGTCTAAACCAAAAAATGTAAGAAAAACAATTAAAAGAGAATTATGCTCAAATAGCTCGAGTGCACGGAAGCGAGCCTGACGTGGTAGACTGAAAAGATTGTCCGTAGAGAAAGCTAATGCTCGAGTGACAGTATCCATAACGGCGATTGTGGCATGGCGCACAAGCTACCGACATGCTTCGCTGAGATCACACGCTTTCGTTCTCGAGCGATCAAGGAGAAAGTGCCGGCACTAGTCTACCACTCAAATATTCTGATTGTGCACAATTTTCTAATCTACATTTCAATTCTTTATTTCGAGTTTATTTGGAAAAAATTAACCTTGAATGAATTCAATTTAATTTCTGTCAAATTAATTCATTGTTTCTTCCCTCTAGATTTATTTTTTTTGCAATATAATTTAAAAGTTCTTTAATCAACTTTTTGATAATATTTTCTTTGGTTTTGCCGGTGTTTGTACTAAAATGCATTTCATATTTGAAATGAATTCTTCTTTGGGATTATCATGTAAGTTAGAATAATTGTAAGAAAGAAATTCTTTTTACAACACAGTTTTGTGAAGAAATGAAAGGATATGTAGTAAAGGTCAATTTTTGAACTAAACAAAAGTGAATGGAATTTTTATTATCACCTTAACTCTTGGTTAATAATAATGCAGAAAATAACCCCTAAGAGAGATAGTTGCGCATCACAACATTTCGTTCTACTATGTGTAGTGTGATAAAGGTGCACCTGAGAGAGAAAGACTGAAGTAATTTGAAATACTTGCACTGGTTGCAAATACAATCCAATTGACATGTGGCCTATTTTAAATTTGATTTTTAAACCGCCCCCTCAATTCATTTCATAATAATCTTAGAAAATGTTCTTTGCCAAAAGTGGCGAGATATGTGAAAAAGGAGGCGACAAGATGGTGACGGGTTGGTAATGGAGATCGAGATTGACTCCTGCTGGCGCTAACCTTGATCTATTGTTTTGTTATGTGCCGAGATAGCTCGTGACAGGAGTCGGATGGCAAAATAGATGTGGCTCTCTCTCTCTCTCTCTTTCTTAACAAGACTGCCACCGAGAGTCAACTTAGATTTTCCCAGGGTTCCCAAGTGTCAACAAGGCAACGAGAAGCAAGTTGCCATTTGTGGTTGAGCGCGAGTGCGTTGATTAGCGCTCACCACGCCACCATCAACACTAACAGGTCATAAAGCCAAGCAGCAATCGATTTGGCGACGTTCATCTCAGGCGTCTCAGCTAGAGACTTCTGTTTGTAGTTGACGCAAAAACAATCGGACAGTGTGTCTGCACCGAGAACAAGGATTCAAGGTTAGCACAACAATTGATGTGTAGCAAAGTTGATGAAGGAGCCATCATTAGCATGCAAACTAAGTCCCCAAGAGTGGTGGTGACGAAGCTTCTAGCTGACGCGACGATTAACGTGCGAGTTCGCTGTTCTAGTAGACCACCGGCTCAGCTCAACCCTTATCAACTATGTTACTTGGTCAATGCTAGACAGCCAGATAGCAGCATAGGACAATATTAAACATTGGCTCAGTGATCCAGCTAGCCACACTCACTGTCTCTCGGCTTGCATGCAAAGATAGTATACATAGGCCACTGGTTAGTCTGGACACGAATGGACAGACACGGTGGTCAAGTTCTACAGTGTGACGTGGAGCACGCGATTATGTCACAGTTAAGTGGCATAGATTGCCCACTCCTGCTCGGCAAATTATCTCACCTCACTCAAGCACTATGGTACGTGGTGCGGGAGGATGGCTTCAACGCTTCAATCTACCTTAATCTCACGCCAACGTTATCATCTAGACCTTGAAATCTGAAAAGACAAAAACAAATTGGTTTTACCGATGACCGTAGTTTATTTGGCATATAAATTTACTAGCATCGGACAAACTCTGGTTGCGAGAGGATAATCGGAAAGACGGGTGCACCACTAATTACCACTTGTTATTATCTCTCGAACCATCGAGTGAAAATGATCTTGCTCTCAAACAACAAATTGGTTCCTTAGGAAAATTGACACGTCGATGAACGGCAATTTCCGACTCATGCGAATCAACATGAGATCTTTCTCTTGTACATTTAGATTACCGTGATTAGTTAGACAATTGAGCCGGAAAAGGATCCCTGGATTCGACACAAAGGTTGCTTACTCAATGTACGCCATTAATGTAGAACACAAGTCAAACCATTTGAGATCACTTGCAACACTCGAGCAGACAAACTTTGGAGGTTTGATTTACACTTCACTAGAACTCGATCATGATAATTCACTGCCTCATAAATGTATCGGACAAATGCTTACTTCTGCACAAATTGTCAGCTTACAATTTTATTAAACAAAAGTCCAACTAGTTTAGTTTGGTTTTGAAATATTTGAAAAAATAATAAATATAAAAAATGTTATAAATGACATTCAATTCTGTCTTATAAGTAACTGTTCTAATTTCAATTTGAAAAAATAAATGAAAATAATTAATGAGGAGTAAATGTGCAAAAATGGTTAATATTAAGTGTAAATGATCAAATGTAACTGGATGTGATTGGATGCGACATTTTCTTGGATGGCCCAGTGTTGGGTAGGAGTGGCCACTGGCCATGTGGAAGAAAGCACAATGAACAAGTTGTTGATAGTGCTCAGTGACTCGGCATCGAAAGTGAGAGTAGCCACTGGACAGCATCTCTCACCTCTTCTACTCGGCTCAGCTCGATTAGCATATTCTCTCGCCATCGCCTCTGCTCCGCTATAAAAGCAGTGTCGTTGATAATTCAGTCTTCTAATTGGATTATCACTTGATGTGACCTAGTACGTGTCACTTTGGTCATTGCACTTGTGTTCACATGTCGAATGACCCATCTGTGATTCATTCACCTGAACTCGAGCGCCAACCCTCTCACAGTGAACAATGTGGCTGAGGATAGCCACTTCCACGCTAGTGCCAGTCATGAATCCGTGCCTGGTAAGTGTCTTTCAAACTCATAACATATATGAGTCATAACTTGTGAGTCAACTTATCGAACTCGAGTTGGATTGTAGTTGTTCCTTCTGATCCTTTATCCACTGATGGCACGTGCCCAACCAATCGATCACCTCGATACATCAGAATCTTTTGGTGCGTTGGGAGGCTTGAAAACCTACAATCCTGGCTATAATCATGGTCACCTTGGTTCGCTAGCGATAGGCGATATCGGCTACGACGATCTTCACAAGTATGGCGGTATTGGCAAAAAAGCTAATATTCATTCTTTGTATGATCATGGACTTAATGGTAAGTATTCGAAAACTATCAATTTTCAAATTCTTGTTGATAGTCTTTGGGTGATGTGATTTAACCAATTACATATGCATTTGTATTTTGAAAAATATTTATTTATTTTTAACGTATAAAGTGTATAATTTCGAATTCTAGAATTACGATAGTTATTTTATAATTTGACTAACTATTGTTACAAATTTTTGCCATTATTAAAAATATATAGCTAATTTAGGCCAGTAATTATGATCCGGAAACAATCAGTACTGATACAGTACTAGTATAAGTAATAACAACAAAAATGTTAAAATAAGTATAATTCTAGAACCAAGCAATTTTGTAGGTTGAAGATATATAAGCAGTTTCAATTAGAGACTTGAACGCTAAAGGGGACAAGCAGTGAAATAGTGCAGCGTAGCATGTGTGTCTCGATGCTAATTGTGTCAATTAGCACCGGTGATGACTCAACTGGCTTGCCATAGCTTCAGCGTCTGGCGCGGCACTGCGCGTGCCAATATTGTGAAACAAGCCTACCAGTTCTTTTGAGTTTTGATCGCAGCTTAATTGGACTCGGGCAATTAGTTTGCCGCTCGTCGTGCAGGTGACGAAAGGAGTGCGTCTTGGTGACATCCCATGCACGCTGCCATTTGTCCACTCTAGTCATGTGGTCATTAATCAAAATCAACAGTGAAAGAGAGAGAGAGAGAGATGTCAATGTGGCACCTAGATTGAGCAATACTTCACGCGATGGAGCTGTGATCTTGTCGCCAATTGAGGACTTTACCACAAGCCAACTTGAATCCAACCGGTCATTTGAGGCAATGTGAGCATCGCCGTTTGCAATAATGGACTCTGCCCACCGGGACAAAGACTATAATCAGGAACGTCAAGTGCCGAGGTGTGCTCAATACATTATTGCGCTCATCGAAGTAATCAGATACAATCGATTGAATTTTCCGAGTGCCCAGTGACTTCATTGCTGTCTCACATGACTTTTGTCGGTCGGTCAATTTGGGCGATGACGGTCGGTCGCGACCTTTTATATTTGTCTCTCCATCACCGCAAGTGATGTGTTTGCAATCTCTCACTGAGTGAATGAGTAACTGGCTTTCCCATATCTCTTCGATGTACAGGCTACAAAAACTATTATGGTGACAGTGGATATGCAAATCAAGGTTAGTAGAAATGTAATGTAATGACGATGGCCTAAATGGCACTGACTCCTGCCTCTTTACAACCTTCTCTAGGGCTGAACAAGTACTCCAAAGACCTCCAATCAGATCACATAGGCAGCAAAACGGAGGGTCACACCGACTACCACGGAGGTCATCATTACACTCGCAACCGTGGCTATGGCTACGAGAAACATTACATGTATGACAAGGAGTACTCAAGTGGGAAGCACGGTGGCTCGCATGGGGGTCACCATTCCTACTACGGGGACCATGATAAGGATGCCAAGTATAGTATCAACGGGTACAAGAACTACGCCCACAATAAGGTTGGCGACAACTCAGGCCATTCGTCTCATGGGCACGGCAAGTATGGCCATCTGCTAGATGATCACAGCGAGCACTTGTTGAAGCACAACTTAGGACACCACAAAAAACACTTGGAACATCACCTGGATCACCAGCCATACCTGCAAAAGTCACCCCACGAATCGTACATTCCAGTGATTGAGAGTTACGGTGGCGCTCTTGGTCACTCTAGCTATCCGATGTCGCCGACTTACGGTTTCCCGGCCTCCTACCAGAGCCACATCAACCTACCGAGCCACGAAGATGCTATCTACGTGCCTAGCGCAAGTGACTCCAATCGAGACGCCACTGAAGGCGAGAGTATCAACACTCACAGCCCCAAGGTGCAAGTGAAGCCAATGTCGGCCTTGTCAGTGGTGACACTCAACACAGCACCTCTCATCTCGACTAAGCTGGCTCCAGTGACCTCACCACCCCTCTTCTCGGCCACTCTCACCGCCCCGAGCACACTGAGTCCTTCGGAGTTCAAGCGGGTGAGCAGTGCGGTGCACGCTACTCCACCGGTGATCAGCACCAACAGTGCTCTCTCCTACTACAACAACTAAGGCACCATCACCTCATCTCCCTCCACCTCTCACCTGCCAAATCTATTTATTATTATGGTTGCTCTATCGTTAGGATTCACACACTATCGATAGTCACTCATCGCAAACGAGCTAGAGTCGAGAAATTCACATTTTTGATATATCATATCTAACAAAATAAGTTCAATTCAAAACTCCGTTATCAAATACACAAAATACTGAGATAATGTTTATTAAATAAAATGTAAGCATTCGCATTTTTAAATATATTTATATAATAATTAAATTATAAAATAAAAATCTATTTACTTAAAAAGAGAGGAAGGTTGATTCGTGTTCCCAAAGCAATCATCATGACATTTCACAAAGTTGGTGTGTGTGATATACATTTCACACGTTACATGGTGTACCTATCTCGCAACTGACCTGCTGCTGTGTTGGAGGGGAGAAAAGAGGTGGAATACTTGTCCAATGTATTGGGAGAAAAAATTTTGTTAACAATTTGAAAATAAAATATAAAGATTAAGGAAGAAGAAAAAGAAACCTTCATATTTGAATTTGTCGGTGGAAAGAATAAAAACTGACTTTGAAGTGACATGCCGTGTTGGTAGAATTATGAAAAGAAGCAAGAGTGGTGGAAAGTGTTTTTTAAAGTAAGTAAACTTCTGGAACAAAGGGTAGGTTCACAAACACGAGATGGAGACAAGTTTTGCGTACCAGCTTCAAACTGTAATGCATCTACTTCTGGTACTTGAGCTGGTTGGAGAGCCAGTCCAGACCTTCGTAAAGACCGTCGCCAGTGGTAGCGCAAGTAGCTTGGATGTACCAGTTGCGATTGCGAAGTGAGTGCAGACCCAACTTGTCGGTAATCTCAGCTGCACTCATTGCATTTGGTAAATCCTATTAAACAACACAAACGATTGAGAATCGATAATCAAGTTAAACTTTCAAACAGAAACAGCGAAAATAAACCTTAATTATGCTACTGGTCAAACTGCTCTTCAAAGTTAGTCTGATTGAACTTTACTGTAAAATGGACTCCCGCATAAATATGTGCATAAAATAAATAAGGTAAATTTTGTTGAAAACACCAGTTATACCGAAACGACTTGGTTAATAAGTGAAATAATGATGCCTACCTGTTTGTTGGCAAAGATGAGCAGCACGGCATCGCGCAATTCGTCTTCGGCCAGCATGCGCATCAGCTCTTCGCGCGCCTCACCCACACGTTCGCGATCGTTACTGTCAACCACGAAGATAAGGCCTTGTGTGTTCTGGAAGTAATGCCTCCAGAGAGGACGAATTTTGTCCTGTCCACCCACGTCCCACACAGTAAAGCTGATATTCTTATACTCGACCGTTTCCACATTAAAACCTGTACAAAATCATCGATTATGTATTATTAAATTATAAGCAAGAATAGAATGCAAGCAATCATAACATCATGTTGTGAGTTGCATTAACACTTACCAATAGTTGGAATTGTAGTAACAATCTCACCGAGCTTCAATTTGTACAGAATGGTTGTCTTACCAGCGGCATCAAGACCAACCATCAAGATTCGCATCTCTTTCTTGCCAAACAGGCCTTTGAAAAGATTTGCAAAGACGTTTCCCATTTTGACAAACGCGTTCTTGCGTGTATTCCACTAGTAGACACTCAAGTATATATTTTTCTATATAAAAAAGAAATATGCAAAGTTAGAAGTTGAATTATTTAATACAATTACACTTAATATAAAAATACAATTGTTTTCCGGGTACTCAATTAACTAAACACTTTCATATAAATTAAAGAAATAGACAATATAAAATAAAAAATAAATGCGACTGATGACGAGTTACACAAGCTCTCATTTGAGGGGTGTAGAAATATATGCGTAATAATACATAATACTAGTGCAAAAATAGAGAAAAATTAAAAAAAATCAAAGTAGCTTACGATTAGTTAGAACAGCTCTAGCCAATTACTACCAAAGTAAAGACATGAAATAAAGAGGTAGAGTAAAAAAGATAGTTCAAGGTAATGAGTAATCATTACGGTGCCGACTTTCGTCATCAATAGGGAAACGACAAATATATACCTGAAAAAAAGTTGGAAGTCTGCTTTCCACCAGCAAGACTTCTAGAACGAAGTGTAAGATATAAGAGAGTTGACCAGGGAAGGTGCACTAGTCAGCTGGACGTGGTAAATATGAATTAGCTAGGATCCTGGTGAGAGATGAGAAGGAAGAGAGTGGGCAAGTGTGGCGAGGAACAGCTTCCAAGAGAGGTTGGTCGGTAGGCAGAGAGCAATACGACGATTTCCACGTCAGATTTCGATACAGGCTGCACCAACCATTCACTCGCCACTGCGATGACGCGTTGGTGCTGTGCTGGCCGTGGGGTGGCACTGCTCTACTCACTCACTATGTATCGAGCACAAAGGGGTGTGGCCTAGTTTGGCGTGGTGTGAAGCAACCAAAGTATACCGGTCAGATATAAGACACACCTCTTTTATGCAGGTACCGATGCTCACAGTAGTGTGTCACTCGCCGCCCGCGTCGCCGCAAACAATGAACACACCGGTCCTCACGGCACTCTTCAAACACTACGTTCTTTTATATCTAACTCAACTCATCGCCGGTAGATGCCTCTCTTAGATTTAATTTGTTCACTTTTGAAACTACTCATTCCATCTGGTGAGTTATAATAGAACTAGTTCATGTTTAAGATTTTAAGCGGGATTTTAAACCAAACAATTCAATACCCTTTTGCTCTCACACTCACGCAAAGTGCGTGGGTATTGTTTTAGAGACAAAGTACAGGCAACACTCAACAATCGGCCTGCTCAAGAAAAGACCTCCATTATTAATCACCATAGAACAGGCGCACGCTTTACCTCGCAGGCCACATCTCAAAAAAGTCACTTTGTACTGCCAAAGGTAGATAATATTTTTAGCTGTTTCTTGAGTGTTGCCTGTAGAAAGATAAAATAATTTTAATTTTAACTGTAGTTAGATATAGACAAAGCATGCACCAAGACAGGAACACCTGCGGTTATGTTTAGTACAGACACGATTACATAAGTAATAAAAATTGAATCGCAAGAATATGAAGGTTTATCGTATTCTATAGAAGTTTGAGGTACACTACATTGGAGTTGCATTGAACAACGATTTGAATTTAAACTAGGCGATCACCGCATTGCGCGGCAATATGGTCGAGACCGAGAAATTTTATAAAAATTACTTATTCCAATAAGTTTATACAAAAAATTAACTAAGACAATTGCAAATAGATTATAGAGTTCTCTGCTACTTTAAAACCATTTGCTAATCTATTGTTTGGTCCCAGCAGGAGGGTTTAACTAAGCTATGACCAGCGGTTGAGTTGCATGCGTCACTGTGACGCCGTCACACTGTGATGGCACTCTAGGTGCAATGCAGGGGAAGCATTCTCCCATGTAAAGTCTATGAGAATTATTGTTTTCGATAATTTTAATAGTAAGATGTAATATTTTTTAAAATTTATAGAGCGCGTGTACCAGTTCATGGTATGAGGAGTAATTTGATATATAGATCACTTTTCTATATCAAATGGTCTAGGCTGCAACCTTTACAAATGAATGTTTTTTCGTCCTATAGGGTAAGAGTCTTCGACCTCGCTTCGCTCGGTCTCGACAATTATCCTTTAACTAATGGTAATTCTTCTGTGAATCTAAAAAAATTGTTTTAAAGCAAGATAATTTTAAAATCAACCACTAGAGGTCAGTCAAATTTATTTTATCTATTATTTTGTTTGAGAATACAAAAATATATTCTTTATATTTATTTAAAAATGCTTAGAATTCTTAAAATGCTTTTGGGTTTGATTCAATTTTTAAAATTAACAAAACTTGGCAGTTTTATATTCAGCATACATAAAGATACGTCTGTTTGCTTGTTTATACGACAAAAGTTTATAAACCAGAGAAATGGGGGAACCCGAAAGCAGACTCCGAATACAATACAAATCTATTGTGTTGGTGAGTAAGATAGGCTGTTTTGTTTATTTAAAAGAAAAATGTCTATTTTTAATTTTTACAGCACAAATCAAACAAATCAGACGTTTGATTAGACAACCAGAAATCTGATGCTTTTCATTGGAAATGCCTCTTCAAGCTAAAAATAAACTTGGTAGTAAATTATGACTAAATTTAAAAAAACGTATACGTGATTTTGTGATTGATTGTAAAAGTTAGATTAGTATAAACTAATTGCTATTAGTTATATACACATAGTTTAGAATATATATAAAGCAAAATCTGTATATTTAAACATATTAAAATTCCATGTTGCGAAATATTTTGACTCAAACATGTGTAGTGCAGAAAAAAATTCATCTTGTGTAAAGTTTATAGAAAATGACTTTTGTATAAAAAATTCTAGTAAATAGATGTAAAATTTTTCAAAATTTCCAAATTAACAGTTTAAAATGTTTTTTCATAGCGTTTCTTATTTAACACTTTATTGGTAATCAGCACTTAACATGCTTATTAGTATCCACTAAGAAATTAAAAAAAATTGTAACTTTTTGCTCACGCTACGCATAACTTTGAAAAGTTTTCAATGTAATTTTTTATGTTGGTTGTGAGAAAATTAATATTGATAATATGCTAACCTTCTGCCTTCTCTCTGTGAGATAACCGTGATTCACTTTAGTCTTTTTCATTTTCAGCATACGTGGTTTGTGAATGACACCTACGGCTTCATTCGTTCAAATTCATTCAATTTGAGGATGATCAATCCGTTTATCACGAGAGCGATTTTCAAGTTGTCAATAGTTGGCAGTGTACCATTCTGTATGGAGTGTGCTATATAGCCCGGGCAGTGTGGGAAAGCAATGGCGCCAACGTGGGTGCAATTCGAAATTGTTGCCGGTGTTGCGTCGACGCGGTGGCACTGGCCAACTGTGGTCGCCCGACTCGACTCGACGTTGTCGGCTTGGGCCCGGCACTGGGTGCACTGTGTGCAGTCGGTGCCAACCCTTGCAACCAGTCACACTAGCCATTCATTCAGCTCTCTTCACCACTACCATTTCACTTGGCATCTCGAGCGGAGCAAAATTTTAATTTGGTTACCCACCTGCCATGTGAATCTCACACCTTGTGGTGTCTACATACCTTCATTCTCTAAATTGCTCTCCATCCATCACATACGTTCTCCTGTCTCTTTTCCAACATCCTGTATTCTCTTTTGTTATTAATATAACGAAAAAAATATAATTCCCTTATTTAAAGAAAAAAAATTATTACCGCTACCATTTAATAAGAATATATTAAAAATTTAATAAACACCGCTTTGCACATTGCAAAATTTACGATTTAACGCAGTGTGATTTTTCTTATTTTATGTGACAATCTACAGTTTTTTTATTTGCTTGTTCAATCGTTATTTTTTAAACAATTTTGCAAATACATTTCATATGCACAAACCGTATAAAAGCAAAAAAGTACAACTTGAAATATTCATGCTTTTTTCACTTGACATAATCAGTCTCTCTTTTTGTTTGGTGGAGCCGACCTCAAACTTCAATCTTTTGGTGTGGACATTTTGCCTCAAATCAACTTGATTAAAATGTGAGTTTGGGCAAAGAGTAGAGAAACACCCTCCTAGCGAAGCACACTCCCCAATTACAGTAGAGCGAGTTAATCACACAAATCGAGAGCAAAAATCAATGAGCGTAAATCTAATTCAACCAGTAGAATGTACACTACTGTAGTTTCTTTTTGTTGCTGCTGTTGCTACCCATTCTGATTGTTTGGCCAACTTTATGGTTTAATGAATGATTTATTTTTTAGCTTTAAAAACTTTATTAAATTATAGATATAATTATTATTTATGATTTTTGTATTACATATTTTGAAAAACAAGTACAACATTAGCAATGTATAACATTAGCAACAGAATCTCAACAGAAAAACTTTGGAAAGATAAGACAAAGTTTCTGTTTTGCTTTTAATAGTGTTTATAGACGAATCGTACAAAAAACAACAAATACATTTTATCGAGTTTGATTTTGGAAGCAGGAAAAATTTAACAAATTCCATGGTTACTAGAAAAATCGTTCAGCCATTCGTGTCAAGTGTTGGAGCGATTGGAAGTTGCAATTTTCTATTCGATGATCAAGATTACAATTCGACATTCCTACAAAGCCCAAAGCGTTCATGAATGTTGATTTAATTTTAAACTCAATAGAATTTTGTCTGTTTTTTAAATTTTTCAAAGATTGAAGACTGCAAGAGAAAATGTGTCCCAAACCCGAAATTGCATAGTTCTTTTTACTTGCAAACACAAACTGACCGGACAGGAAGGTTTTATTCATCAATCACTCAGGGGATATTCTGCCAGACAGATTGATGAAATTGAGGCGCTTGAGTGAGTAATCTCTTAAATCCACTTGGTACATTGCGTGGAATGGATCAGCCACTATGTGTGTGTGGGAATGAAAAAGAACTGTCTAGATTGATCATTCTTAGAAATCCATATTTACTGATAAATCTATTTTGCCTTTTTGGTACCAAATTTAATTAATATTTTAAACTAAAATGTAAAATTAAATTACTAATTCTAAAAAGCTGCCAAAATGCATTATTTACCAAATTTGAACTAATTTCACATACAGTAGCGCCCCAGGAGCACGCATACAAAATAGAAAGGAAAATCTGTTGTGCGCATGCGTTGCTCTTTGTGTATGCTTTTAGCAGCTCCCCGGTGTGTAGTGCGGGATCAGTGCTCCTGGGGCGCTACTGTATTAACTCAAATGAACTAATTCAAGTTCTTAAGTTTAGACATTATTTGTGGAGTTGAAAGACGTTGGTAGAATTTTATTTAATAGCACGTAATATCCATTAGTACTTTCTAGTATTGTGTTTTGTCTTACTGAGTATTATTATGCTATTTTAAGTAAATTAAAAGTAAAATTTATTGAAAAATCTATTAAAAAGCTACTATTGATTCGAGTCAATAGTGATTGGACTAGATAAATATGGACAAAAAGTATTATCTCGGTTGAATCGCTTAGACAAATTGATTGAATTTATAAATATCTCTTCGTACATGCAGATATTTTTAATGCGATAAAAATCAATTGAAAGTTTTTTTGAATGAACTTGAAGTTTTGAAATAAATTATTGGAAAATACCTTTATGTCAAAGCTTCTGTAATAGTGAATGCGTTAACAGTAGCTTATGAAGTTCTTATTTAAAGTGGTTTTTCTATTTATGACAGGAACAAAAGTTTATTAAACGGAATATTGTTAATACAATATTAATGTGATTCCATGCAATATCGAATAAGTGAGTCTTTCATGTTCATAATTACATTGTTCTCAATTGTATGGTTTGCTTAGTTCTTGGAAACTGTACATCAGATCTTGGTACATTTGAGATACCTCTATAGATTTTTTAAAAATTAACTTCCATGTTAACTCTATGGATGTGTTTTTGATCTTGGTAATAATTATTAAATTTTTATGTAATTTCTTACAAAAATAACTATAGAATCACCAAAAATATTTGGAATACCAATTTTTCTCAAAATTTTAATTCAGGTGTCATGTCTATTGAAAAGTAAGTTCCATGAAATGCTCATGTCCATTACGATATCTCAAAAATTACTCAGAGTAGGATAATCAAACTTGGTAAATGGCTTTAGGGTAAAACCATATTAATTGAATTGCACAAATAAGAAGTCAAAATTGTGTCCCAGGACCCAAGGGACTCAATTTTGACTTTTGCCTATCAAGTTTCTCGCCGTTAGCCTGCAACGAATGATTCGCGATTTTTAGTTGTTTTTGACTCCCCAAAACCCGTAACATGTACTTCAAGAAGAAAGATAAATGATAACAAAAGCAAAACGATACATTAAAATGCACCTTGTTAGTTGAATTTTGTAGCACATTTATTGCATAACATGCATAAACAGTTCTATGAATCTTAGTTGTTCTATTCAAGAAACACTATACAGTGTTGCCTCAAGTTTTGCTCATCGAATTTACATAGAAAAGTAAGGTGAGAAGTAAGCAGTGTTCGATTTTTGTATTATGAAAGCTACACTTTTTTCAATAGTTTGGTGAAAAGTGAAGCAAGTAAAACTTGAAGCAACACAGTATATAAATATAATCAATATAAAGATGAGCCAGACAAATCAAAATTGTTATTGTTGTTGTTAAACTCAAATTTGTTTCAAGTTGTTCCATGTTCAATGTTCAAAATAATATTTTACAAATCGCAAACCTGAATTGGAAAGTTACAAAAACACGGAAATTTGACAAAATCGCTAATGTGTTAATTGAAGCATCTTATGTAGGAAAATAAAAATAAACTAGTGGTGTTAATCAGCTTACAAAGCTTAATACTCAAGCTCGTCTCCTCAATGACTTTACTTGGTTAAAGATCTTGTTGCAGTCATTGTAACTTAGTTTGCTAGAAACTAAAGTTACTTTTTGATTATGTAATTTTATTGTAGAGTCTATTTCACTTTGTGAGATGTTGAGAATAACAATTGAACTGGTGAGACTTGGTGAGAGAGTGAATTGGTGACTGATTGTGATCGATGTTGGTGCGGCACAGAGGTAAGCTGGCTCAAGTCACGCCTTAATCGTTCCATACTACTTGGTGCCATCCATCATAATCAAACTGTGGCTTGTCGATACGCCACAGCTTACTCAGAGGAAAACTAGCGTGAAACGTTTCTCGGGTACGTCCGGTCACTATTTCTAATTGATCGATTGATTCGCTTTGGTACTGGCTACATTACTTGATCTGCCCTGCTTGGTGCTTAATCGCTGCTCACACAATCACACAGACCCACAATGACACCGTTCTCTCCAGGTCGAGGATCATTTGGAATCATACTCCTCCTATCCTATTCAACCCACACTTCAAATTGCACAATTTTATTCTTTGCTTTTAGTGCCTTCTTACTTTCGGTTTCTTGAGATAGCCATTTAAAAGCCTTGGCTTATTTGGTTTTTTCCATATTTTCATCTTTGTATGAATTTATTGACCAATTGAAACACATGGCACACAGTGAAACCGAGAAAATTTTCTCATTACGTTGTCATTTGTACCATACGTTAACCTGATATCACTATGTTTTTGTTTTGCTACGTGGTAAAATGGAAACTTAAATGAACTTTTGACCGAAAGAGAAACATTATTCGAAAAAAATGAACAGTAATAAAGAATAGTTCGATCAAATCAAACTGTTCAATCGAAATAAGTTGCACTAACATTTGAAAGCTAGCCCAACTATGAAAGCTTGCAATAGAAGGCAGGTTTCTCTGCCTCAAATGCGCAAAGGTATTAGTACAAGACATGAAGCATTAGTGCCCGAGGAGTTAGCAGTATCTTGAACACGGCAAACAATGGCGCAACATGCCGAAACAAGAAAAACAGTGACCAACTAGATGGGCTCGGCGATGATGTCTGCCATAATAAAAGCAGTACGGTACAGTGGCAGTGGAAGGCAACGCTGTTGGTGGTCACAGATGACAGGAAACCTCTACATGCAAGTGCTCTCCCATGCAAGCTCTAAGCCATCATAGCATGACAAGGAGGGGGTCTGAGGCGGGCGTGCTTCCACCTAATTGTCTCATGCTTGCTATGCACTAGACCTATCTGCATTATAAATCTAGGTCCGCGATGATGACGGCCTAGTACTGATGGCAAGTGATAAATACAATTTCCTTGTAGACTATTTTTTTGTTATAAAATGCAATAAACAAATATAGCTCTTATTACAAAATGGCAACACCTAAACATCTAAAGGTGATTGAACACATACACATTGCATAAATCTAATCGAATGCAAATCAGTCTATGTTTTCCAGCACAAACTTACAAATAAAATTTTTAAATTACTATTGTTTAAACTAATGCAAATCTGGGGCGGATAATGCATGGGCAGATACTAGATAAGATTAGAACTTCTTTATACAAAGCAATTTCCTTCCTCTTGAATCGACCATCTCACAACAATATAACAATGCAGACGATGGTGATGATGGTCAACAAGAAATAATACTGCATTTTTTATTCAGTGCAGTAATTTTATTGTTGAAAAAGCCATACTTGAGATTCAATTCACTGAGCTGGTAACAGGCTCAAGTTTTCCTATAGTTAAAATGTCCATTTGAATGCAAACACACACTTTCACACAAACACTCTCCCAGCATTCACAATCGGTGAGAAAATATGCCTAAGTAGGGAGTGGTGTGTAAAACGGGGGAATCACCAAACAAAGTGGGTGTGCAAACAGCAAATTCTACTTAGCACTGGCCGGTAGCAAGTGGTGATATAGCGCAATGTGATCTGCAACGACCTCTTCTCCTGATGTGACTCACTCCAACGACACTTTCACTCAGTGTGTGCACCACTAATGGCCTCAGTGCCAGATGGACCATCAGCGTAGTCATCTAAAACTCGTCATATAAAACTTTTAAAACCATTCTACTTAGTGGGGTCAGCCTCAAATTCCATCGATCAGTTTGCGGGATGGATCAAATGGCGCTAGACACTGACAGAAGCGTTTGCAAAGTTATAACTTAGGTTCCTTTCAATGTCCTGGTTTGAATATGGTTTTAGGTAAAATAAATCAGTGATGCAGAAAAATTATTTCTCAACAAAAACATGGCACAAAATGTGCGATACTAACTACCACAAACTAAGACAAGCAGTTCTTTAATCAGAATGACAAGCTATAGCTTATAACATTTTGAATAAAATGAGCGAGAAGTACAAACCTAAGCGTAAGAATCATTATTGATCCATGGTCCATCAACCACGGTTGATGAATTAGCAATAATCAATAAATTATTTATGCCACATCGAGTAACTAGAAATTAATTGTCTTTGTTGCCACTGACACATCATACACTAGCTAAACACATTTAAATGGCAACTGACCTTTCGAGGGAGAAACGCGAGAGTTCTCATCAAAATAATCTACAACGAAACCAGTTTATGGGGAGTAATTTCAATCACAATGAGTGCACCAATCACAAATGTTATTGCTCAACATTGTTTTGCTCAACAGGGGTTTGCATGGCACACTTGTCCTAGCAATCATCCATTTTAGTCCACAATTTTGCATTTAAATCTAATGCATTTCAAATTGTACGATCTAGTTTATTCGCTTTGACTTGTAGGCAATAGTAATGAAATCCTGTATCCTCCTTGTTGCTGTTTAAAAATTTTTTATTCGGTTTGTTTTAAATTTAATATAAGCAGATAGATAATATTTTCACCATTGATTCAATTTTGAGTTATAGTTTTGGAAAATATTATCAGGTTTTCATGTGTACAAAGTTGTGAATTCTGCGTAGAGGTTGATTTTTAGTTGGAAAATTTAAAAGTGGTGCGAAAATGTCGCATTTCTGAAGCCCAGTTTATTCAGGCACAACTGTAAACAAGAGTATGTTCTCTTGGTTTTACATTTTTACATATCAATAAAAATGATACAAATGAATAGTAGAAATAATTCAACCAAGTACGCATTTGAAATATTTGCTTACCGGGGACAAAACTAAAACTTTGTTTAGAAACTCTAAACTTTGTAGTCATCTCTCGGTACCATTGGACTCCAAAGATTGTGAGTAAGCCAAAATCTTTCACTTTCTCATTAAACAGTTTTTCCAGAACATATTTAGCTTTTCCGAAGAGATATTTGGCTTGACCTAGTGGTTTGGGGCAAGACTTGTATTCGGATGGTCTGGGTTCAAATCCTGGTCAGGTTTGGTAATGGGTTTTTCTCCACTGATGTAAAATAAAACCTGGCTTATAAAACAGTTAGGACGTCAGCAAAGGTATGCGATATTAAATCATGACCCATATTAAATCAAACCCCATCCGTCTCGCTCTCTCCCAAGGTATAGAGCAACATGTTAAAGATGTTAAAGAGTTTTTTGTTTTCAATGTTTTCTTATAATTCCAGTAAATATGGTTGTGTTAATTGAAAATATTCATAAACAAGTTTCAAATGAAATCATTAATCACTATTTGAAGGAAATTTCCAATACAATTATTAATTAGCTTTTCATAATTTATTACACAGTAATTTGTTGTTTAGATATGCGTGAGAGGTGATAATTTAAACAAGGTTAAAAATAGTTTTAAAAAGAAATTGAAATGAATCAGATCTTGTAAAAACTGTTGCACTGAATCGGTGAATGATAAATGAGCAACAGAGGAGTGAGAAACTGAAATAACATGATTCCACTTCACAAAACTATTCAGGCTGTTTACTCTAAAACTTGTCACATTTGTGTCTGGCTATTTGTCGAATTGGGTGCACTTGGTGGCATTTGAAATATCAAAATTATTCCTTTCTGTTTAGCTTGGTGGAAAGTTGGGTACAATTGATTTGTGTCTAGAATCAAACGTATGGCGTTGTAAAAATCAATGCATAAATCAAAATTAACAATAGTTGTGTGGTATTATTAAATGAGATGTTTCTTACTTGCGTAAACTGAGTATGCAATAAGGCAATTTTTAATGAAATGAAATAACTTTTTACCAAACTTGTTTTCAGTGTCTAGAAATGTTTTATAGTGAAGAGAAGCAGAAATTATAAATTATCTTCAAGTGGCAAGTAAAAAAGAATGTGAAAATTAAAAGACAAGTCGAATTTCCCTTTGTACTTGATGATGGAGTAAAAATTTTTCAAGTTTTAATCAGTTAGATTTGATTGGTAGTTTGATTAAAGTTTGGAGAAGATATGAGAAACAGTATCTCATTGTTTCGAATAACGATTCGCTTCACTGCATCTCACCGACTCGATTCATTGGCGATGAAACGCCGAGCTAAGTGCAACTCTCTAACACTATGGATACCACACACTGATTAGTACATTTCGCTTGAATTGAGTCAAACCAATTCATACATCCAACTCGAAACATAATGCTTCAAACATTCACACATGGCTACGTTTCATTTGACCTCTGGTTGTCCCTGCTTAATATTTGTGTTTGCTTAATTTAGACTACAAAAATTTAAGTGCTAAAAACAATACAATTTTAATGTAAAAATATAAATCTTTATTATTTTTTGTAAATAGAAGTGCACTTCTATAGTATACAGAGAAAAAATTTGGTGAAAAATCGATCTTGATTCGATGAGATAAATAGCAATAGAAAAAAATGTGCCAACTAAAGAGTGGTGTCATCTTGAATGTATTTGACAATGCGACAATACCAAGAGTGTGTCGTGGTGACATATGTCATTCCTTTCTGTCGCATATTTGTCACTTGGCAATCAAATTTTCCCGCTTTTCTCCCTCTTCTTCTTCGCAAGCCCGTGAAACTGCATCGATATTCACACTGGCAATAGCCTCAAGTCATATCATCATTGGGCTTCATTCGCTTCATTGGCTTATAGTAATACAATAAAATCGAGTCTAAATCATTTCAACTACCGACCATGAATGCTGATTTATTCACCAAATGCCATAGAAACCCACTTTACGCGTGAACACATTCAAAATCGATGACTATAAGAACAGTCAGCCATTCAAACCGAGACAGTCAACGATTTCAATGATGTTTGATGCTACATTTGCCCTTCTTCCTTCTTAATTTATCTATTCATCAAATAATTTATTATTTTAGTCAGTTGTCTTAATAAAAGACATTGAGGCGTCCAGCTGCCTCACCATCGATATCATCGATAGTCTCGTCAGACACACCAGAAAGTTATGACTGGCGCACTCCCCACGCATATAAAAGCTCGGGCTTGCCTATCATTCTTTGTCATTGTCATTGTTATTCATACACAAACTTATCATTCACTTGTAACCTCTCTGACATCTCAGTCCCGCCCGGCTGCCTTGGGCAAAACCTTATTCCTAAACCAATTCCATCAGTACAAACCTCAAAAACTCTTTTCACACCTACAAGACCCCCTACAACATCTTTATTTAAAAGTTATATAAAACGACTACTTAAGTAAGTAAATGTAAATTTGTAAAATAAATATTTGCTTATGAAATTAATTGGCTGATTAATTGGTTAACAATCCATCCAAAGACGAGGTCCCGATGAACATTTGCGAATTATTTCAGTTGATCACTCATGCATCGCAATTTACCTGGCAGTTGCTCTTCCTAATAACATCAACGTTCTGATTGGTTCCGATAATTGCCATTATGGCAAGTATATAGATATTTTATGTAAATAGAATTAACTTGGAAAAATGGCGAAGTATTTGACCTTCACTTTCAGAGGTAACTAGATTTGGTTCTTCTATTATGTTGCCACTTTCATCTAAAATTAATCGCGTTTTGGTTCCTTTTTATATTTTTTTTCATGAGAACAATTAAGAGCACTAAAAGATGAAAAATAGACAACATGAGACTTAAATAATAACTTTCTTCACTTTTCTTTAATTTTATCCGCCTTGTACTTTTTTATGAATAATAAAAACACAAAGACAAGAAGTGTTTCTTGTAACAGTGTCGGAAGTAAAGTTGAAGGATTGCTCTTTTACCTAGGCATTTTTCTTTGTTCAATTAATTTGGATGGATTAGAATGAAACTCAATTTATTACCTCGATACTACAAAGAAAATGTCGAAAAGAATGACGCAACACACAAAGATACAATAATTAGGTTTATATATATAATAAATTTCTATATAACAAAGCAAACAAATATATACTTTGTAATATAATACGAGTAATAATATATTGATAAAAATATAAAGCGATGGTGTAATGTGTTTCTACTTAATTTAAGATCAAAAATCGGACAAAACTCTAATTAGAAGCGTCAAACATGAATGTAGTTAACCTTTCTAAACCTATAGCAAAAAAGTAATTTCGGGTTCAGCACGTTGCAAAACAGCGTATTATATATTTCATGTAATATTTTCAGTATTACTACACTGTTAAAAATACTGTCTGGTTATAACCTGACATTGAGCACGTTTCTGGTTATAACTCGACAAGTCTTCGCCATAAACTTTCAATGTAAAAATGTATGTTTATAAGCGAACATTTAAGAAAATCAACGCTTATAAGGTGACTTTTTTGAAATTGTAGGGTTATAAGCCGACTTTTCTTAAATTGTCACCTTATAAGCTGGCATTTATGAAATTGAAAGGTTATAACCAGAAATGTGCTCAATGTCAGGTTATAACCAGACAATATTTTTAACAGTGTAGTTATGAGTTTTTATTAGTTATTTTATTCTTAATAATGTCTTGTTCAAGCTCCCAAAAAACTACTAACAGTGTTACTATACCAAACAGTGTTCAAATTGTGGATAACGAAATTAATTAAATTAAATTTGCTCAAATATCTCTTTTTCGTATTTGACATTTGACTTCTTTTATGTGATGAGAAAAGAAAGTGTAAGCTCCCAAAATTGTAAGTTAAAGTAGAAAATAGTACTGTGTTGGCTACTTGGACACGAGTGCACTAGATGTGTTTGCCCTTGGTTTGTTTACATCACCAAGAGACTTCCCAGTTCTCGTCAGCTCTCTTCTTCTTTCTCTGATGTGAAACTACCAAGCTGTGCTATGGCTCATGTCACATCGCCCGCTTCTCAAGGCCTTGACGACCAGAGCTCTCTTGTTCCCACCTCAAACGTTTTCACATCAATCTACTCTTTTCACATAGCATCTCATAGCACACTGTTTGACCTTTCCATCCTCACATCACCATCATCTGCCATCTTAAATATTTCAAACTAAAACTAAAGCAGGGCGTGTCTTATTTAATTGTAAAACTGTCTTGTGCACCATCTACACACATCACATCATTTACTTATTTTCATCGTTATTCTTGTTTGTTGATTGTCATTCGAACAAAACAATATAGCGCAAAAAACAAGAAGTGAGTAAGAGACAAATAAATGCAAAATTTTGATGACATTCCTTCTCTCTCCCTCCGTTTTTTAAGAAAAAAAGTGTAGCATCAATCAAACTTCAATATTATTAGTAAAATTTTTTAAGGTGCATCATCATGCCAAAAAATTATTGTTTTGTCAACTCAACAATTTTAAAGAATAAATTACTTTATTTTCTTTTAAAGTTACAAACTGTCATTTTAGGAAAAAGTCTTAATCACAACAAAAATTAAATTGATAAAAAAATAATTGTTAACTATGTCCTAAGGGCTTGCAAGCTCTTGAATAATTGACTTCTAATGAAAAAGTGCGCGTGAGTTGATTAGCTAATTAACCATTAAAAATTGAAACAAATTTTTATAATTAAATTCTTTTAAATGTTTACATTTTTATTTAAATTCTGATGAAAACTATCAAACAAATAACAGAAAAAATAATTTAAATAAAGTAAAAAAGTAAATAAAATAAAAATAGTACAGTTAAGCCCACTTTTAGGGTTTGGAGGTAAGTTTGCGCACCAAACGCTTTTTTGGTGAGTATGTATTTACTTACTATAAAATAATCATAATGGATGTATTTTTGTGAAAAAAATATACACGACAAAAATAAAGAGTTTAACGCGTTGCTAATGTGATGTGTAGACTTGAGTTAATAAATAATGTGAAATGATGTGAATGTGAAGTGAGAGTATTGCACTAATGTGTGCCTTCCTATCGTGACCCAGTGCAGATGCTCGTTTATAAACTTTAAATTTACTTATAGATTCACTAATATTTATGAACTGCAATTTAAAATGCCACATTAATTCTCCTATTTTATCTCTCTTTCTTGACCAAAATGTTTCGCAAATTATTATCACCGCAACCAAACGTATAAAGAGTGGTGAAGTAAAATGTTTTCTTTGTACTTAACTTTGTCTTTTTGCTCATTCTTGCATGTGGATTGTGGAATTGTGGAGCTTTGACTCTATAAACCATAAACGGATATGAGATTCTAGTGTTATTGTAAAAATCAATTTAAAGTTTTGCAATATTTAAAATATATATGAAAGAAATATAAACATGACTATAAGATTGCTAGCAGCATTGCACCAGTGAGGCACTGTATCCCATGCTGATTGAAAAAACAATGTTTTTATAAAACTTTGTTAAAGAGATAGAGTGAGAGAAAAAAATAAAAATTCATTTCTATGAGAGCTGTGAAAAACAAAAAATAAATATCGGAAGTGCAATTCTAGATTTAACAAAAGAAATAAAATTACTTTTGCTTAGCACGAAAACAGTTGTTGAGTTTAACAGACCCACCCAACTTGACACGACCGTTGACAACATAGAGCATAGAGTTTTTACTGATATTCCCAACAAGGCCCACCTCAGAAAACTTGCAATGATGCAGAGGTTATGCTATGCTTTCGCTATTGATGGTGATGACGTGAAACTACCGGTGTAGATGATGAATGTTTTACCAGCATTGCAATGATTCCAAGTGAACTTGTACTTGAATGAGGTAGGTTGGAAAAAACAATCACATAGTGGAACAATTTAATTATGATGAGTGGTAGTAGCGCAGAGAGCTTCCAGATTGTGTAAGTTCTCTATACTGCTTATCGAGCGTTCTATCCAAGCTATTTCCAGGTAATTTTCCGCCATCGTTTTTCTTAGGTTCATTAGCATTGGGTAAGAAAGCAAATGGGAGGAGGAATGTAGGATAATTAGGAATTCGATCCGAACAAAGTCTCTATATGAAGCCGATCATTTGTGTGCCGGTTGCTTAGGGTGGTCTCATTTGGAAGTATGTAAGTTTGGAGCTTTCAGCTCGTGTGTCCAATTTTAATTGGAACAACGTTTCTTAGCTTAGATTCTGACAATCATCTTCGATTGAAAGTCAAGTCGGATCTTATTACATTTCATCAGCAAGTCTCCTCTCCTTTCTTGAGAATGAAAACAACTGGCAAGTAAGCATTAAGTTAATTTCAACCTAGCTTCTAAAGAAACTGTAAGGAGGATAGGATCCACCATCTTGCGATTTCTTTCACTTCTCCGACATCTCTTTTCTCTTTCACTCTCACGTACTTTATAGTGAAAAAGTCTTTATATTGGTTCTATTGCTTGGTAGATCTAATTAGATTTAACTTGGTAAATGTGTTACGATGGTGAAATCCAAGTCAGCACAAAACTCAACACACAAAAGCCGGAGGTAAAGCAAAACCAATGCTTTGAAAAGTGCTTTATCTTCATCAAGTTATTTTTTATTTTTAATTTTCAAGCTCTTTGAAATAGAAATTAGTAGCAATTCAATTGATTGCTGTTATTTCTTTTGTCAAAGTAATAATTTTCGACACCACTTGACAATTCGAGCTACGACCTCAATTAATTTTCCAAAGAATATTCCATCAAAACCTATTAATGAAAGGTTTGTCTGTGTTTGAGGGCACGATAAGTAATAATGACGACATAACTGTTCAATTAATAAAAAATGATGAAATTGGCAAAAGGAGAGAAAAAGCATTAATAACAAAAGAACTGAGATGCTAACACAGTAGTCATGAAGTGAAATGAAAGTGCCTCAATCCAAATGACCAAGATAGAACTATCCCGGCAATCTTGCTGGAAGAGAAACTTTGCAACTTTGGCACTTGCGAATAAACGCACGGTCAATTAATTAACATGTCAGTGTGTAATTAGTTGCAAGTCGATAGTGAAACCAAAAAAGAAAATGTACATCAAGAGTGAAATGGTAATCAATCATGAATCCCACCAACTCTTACACGCTTACCCAAACTTTGTTCTGGTGTTAACTGTGTTGACTGTGGGAATAATACAAGGCAAATACGATAATTTAAGTCTTAAGACCCAATTCACACTAACCTAGATCAATTAATAGATCAACACATGAAATGAACACTTATGAGCTTTAATAAGAAAAAACTAGTAAACCGATAATCGATAAATGAATAAATGATCTTTTTAATTGTCTTTGACTAAATGTTTTCCAGTGACTGCTTGTATTGTGAGAAAGAGAAATGTGAAAGACAATGATAGATAATGAAATAAATTGATGAGAAAAAAGAGGGAGAAGTATTTAGAGTCAACTGAGCTTAACCATTGCAAATTATTCCAACTGGTGAGCATTACGGGTCACGTCGGTGTCAAATATCTAGTTTAGTGTTTAAAAGTGTTATCTTTAAGTTTCGCTTTTGTTCTGAAATAAATCTTAGGTTAGTGTTCGTTTTACTTTTGATCAGCTTTAGTAGCATGTGACAAAACACTTGAGTAATGTTGATGTAAAATTTATAGTATAAAATGGAAGTTTTTTGGTTTAGTTACACGTAACCTAAAAATAAATTTAGGAAATTTTCCATGTAACACATCCTGGATTGTGTCAATTACTGTTGTTGTGAGCAGTATTTTAGTCCAATTTCAGTGTTTTTCCAATTTCAAGCCAATTCTGGAAAGATTGCTTAACAAGGTTGTTTTTCTTTTCTCTTAGTAGAGCTTAAATTAAATCACCAGGATGATGCAATTTTTTGACACATAAGCATACAATGTTGTTAGGAAAGTAAGCGCAATATTGATTGTTTGTACCTCTTTTAGTATTGTTTTCTGTATTATTTTTTATAGAATCAAAATTCAGACTGCTTCAAATGAGCTTATTACTTTAAACGAGAGCAGTTGACGGTCGCAATTTTAGCTAATTACCTTTTAGATAAGAATATTTTGGTGTTTGTATATTAAAAAATCCCCCATCTAATGCATATAGGTTGATTTATTTTAAAAGAAACGTTAAACTTAATTAGTAAATGAAAATCAGTGAAGAACTTGTATATTTAATACATCAGCATAACATCTTCGTTGTGACTAGATGCATTAGAATTGCTTTAAAGATTCAGTGTAGAAATGCTTAATGCTTTACACAATCAATCTCCTCCAAATGGCGGAAGAATTAAGAATGCCACTGATGATGCATTAAGGAATAGTCCATTTATGTGTCTTGGTGGAATGATAGTTGAACATTGAGCATAGTCATATGCTTATAGTGAACGAGCAAACGCTGCTATCCAAAATGTGCTGATGTTTTTTTCTCTTCCACAGATTGCGATAATGATTTTTTATCTTGAAGACACGTTCATCGCACGTGGGTGTTCCCGTCAATGTCTTCAGTATAATTTGCACCAGAAGATTTAAAAATTGTATTCCCATTTTGAAAGCTTTGCCATCAAATGGAGCGTACAAAAAGCATAGATGTTCTCATTCGATTTGCATTGTTAGCAATTGATAGTGTGCACTCAGCATAGGCGCTCTCTCAACGACACCTTGCAATGACGATGAGAGTCACGACGAAAAGTGCACCATGCATTGGATGTCATTGATAATGTGATTTGACAGTGCTTGCAGTGTTTCTTCAAGCTTCGCCACACTCACCATGCCTGGCCTAACTCAACTCAACGATACCATATTGAACGTGACCCGAGTGGCAGTGGCCAAGTCACGCCACGCTTCCAAGTCCTCCTCGTCAGGTGTCGAGGAGACCTTTTACAAAGATCTCACCCTCATCATCAGTTATTCGTTGATTATTTTTATCTCACTATGCGGAAACTTCCTAGTGTTGCGTGTGATTTATTCGCGAAAAAAGCTACAAACAACAACAAATATTCTGATTGCTTCTCTCGCCTTCTCTGACGTGCTCACCACCACGCTCAACATTCCTTTCAATGTAGCACGCTTCATTGCTTTTAACTATCCTTTTCCGGCGCTCTTCTGCAAACTCGTACCCTTTATTCAAGTAAAATTTACTAGATTTGTTGTTGAATTAGATATGATAGCAGAGTATTTACAGGTGTGTTGTGTATACGTGTCCACATTGACCATGGGTGTGATTGCCATTCATCGGCACATCACCATCAGTTGTCCACATCGAGCAATCCACACTTCAGGCGGGGGCTCAATGGCACCACAGTCCAGTGGCTTCTTGCGGGGCAACTTCCGTCTCGGCATCATTCTTGCTACCGTCTGGCTTATGGCAGGAGTTTTCGCTTTGCCACACTCCATGCTGAACGAAGTGGTCTCCGTAATTTACCGAAACGTCACTTACCGTCGCTGCCGAGCCGAGTATCCCAAGCTTAGCTTTAACGTACCTTTCTGGCTTTCGGTGGAAGCATTCCTCACACAATACCTGTAAGTGCCACTCTACCACTTTACCCACTCAAGCGTTTTCACAATCCAAACTCTCACTATTGATCAATGACTTCCAAAAAAGGTCAATCAAGCAAAAAGAAAAAGTTCCGAAATAGACATAGGTTATTTAGATTGTCATTTTGTTTTATTACTATTTTGCTTATATAATTTAAACAAAATTCTATTTTGCTTTTGAATCAATTTCTCAGTAAACCAATTTAGTGTTCAGTTTTAGGAGCATAGCTTGGTATGCATATTCAATACAATACAATTTAGACTTACATCAACACCAGCAAACAAAAATGATGAAGATGATGGCAATGGTGATAGCACAAATATGATAAATGTGCGATGCGAAGGGGAATGAGATAATATGATAAAATTTAATTAAAATACTGACTTAGAAACTTGAGGTGCCAACTCACTGCGTCTCTCGTGAATTCAACTCTTTAGTCTTTTTTCTTAAAGTCAACAAAAGATTGGCGCCTCAAAAAGCAATTTCAATCTCTTTTGAAGCGAATCAACAAATTAGCATTTTTATGTATCGAGAAAAGAGTAAGAATGATGCTTTGACAGCATGAAACTTTGGTCAAAAAGAAAAATCTCTACTATTCTTCTGTTCAACGTTGTCTTTCTAAACTTATTTATATTCTCTTAAACTTTATTAAAAATTTAAATAATATCTTATGTTTTTATGCCGACAACTAATTTTTAAAACCAAAAGTATTTTTATTGCCTATTTTTATTATTAAATGATTTTTTTAATTACCTCTACTTGTAAAATCGATAATTCAACTATTCTTTATAATTTGAATGTAAATATTAAACCTTATAGTTGTAGGGAAAAGAAGAAAACTGAAATGACTGAATCGATCTAGTTCGTAGTGACAGTGAATATCGCTCTACTACCATGTGCAACTATTTTTGGTGTACTTTGCACAATATACGCAAAATGTTGCCAGGCACAAGATCAGTTAATCAATACATTTAGAAAATGGTGTGTTCGCGAACAAATATTATTGGTTTTACATTAGAGATTACCGGCAACGTGAACATTACTGCGAATAATCTGACTTAGCACTTTTCACTGCTGTCAAAGGTGTTAGGTTTGCTTCAAACGCATAAGTCCTCGTATTAATCAAATCTAATTGAAAAAATGTCATCACCATCTGATGATGCAATCGTGTTATTAGTCACATATTAAGCACCCATGTGAAAGGTATTTGCAATCTTGTCACTACCTTTATTACCTTTTTGACAAGCATAAATAACACTTCTTTTTGGCGTTAACCAAACTTAATAGCTTTCTTAAAAGCATCATCAAAAATTTAGAGAAAAAGCATTACTCTTCGAGATGAAAAGTGTGACTATCATCATTTTTTATAACAGCTCGTGATTTAAGTATTAAGATCCGATTAAGTGTTTGATGTAAGTAGCAAAAAAAGTGGTTAACGTACATCATGAGTTATAAAATAAAGGGGAAAAATAGAAACTTTTTGTATATCAACGGGCTTCTCGTGTTCTAAATCGCGGTTTCCTCAGTGTTATGCACATTTTCTTATCTTTTTTTATTATCACGTAAATGTTTGTTTTAATTAATAATTTGACTTTCTATATGAAAATAACTAGTCCAGATGACTGGTTTGTCGGCACATGTCGCATTTATTCGTCAATTTTATTTGCACCATGGCGACTATGTCTGGACATGGCTGCTTATAACACCAAAATTTAAACAAATTTACAAATTATGCATTGTTATCGAAACGGCCGAAGACCCAAAGAGTTCTAAGTTGGACAAAGCCAAGCAAACCGGGCCATCTGCTGTTACATGCGTGAGGGTTGAATGGCGTGAGTATGAGGGTTTACTACATGTATACACGTACTGGTCTCATATTCTATGGGCAGTGCCATATCATTGAAGATTGTTGACTCAAGAATGTTGCAGTTAGAAAAACAAATAATCTCGATGGTTTATCCTTGATAAAAATTATCAAGTGAAATCTTTATCTATACCACTTGAACATTACATGTGGAAGGTGATGATGATCAGGCTCAGCAGCACCAACATCGTACAGTGCTTGATGTGTGCCTGCTGCTCTATCTCACTGGCGAAAATACTCCAATGGTGCTACGGGTAACGGCTAAAGGCACCATTTGTTTAGACTGACTCAAGTCTCACTCGGCACTGATCTCGATTGGGCGCGTTATTGATAGCCCACTTGTCACGCTTCTCGATGATGACGATGCCACTAGATAAATCAACTTTCTCACCCAGTCTCTCTTTTACCCTCTCGTTCACTCACCAATTTACTCATACCAAAGTCTATAGACCACTTTCTCTAAAGTTTCTTAATTTTTCAAAAATAATACTTCTTACCATTACCAAAAGTTAGATAGCAGGCTTACGCATCAATTTGCACAGTACATTTGTGCAAAAGTATTTCCCACACTCACAAACAAGACATCATTAATAACATAATTTTGTAAGCGGACGAGAGTACAAGAAAAATCATTATTTACGAGTTGTTTATTTACGTCTTCTTTAAATGCACAAACATGGCAATAAAGAATCATGACACAAGCAAATTCTGTTACATTTACAAATGTTCTAATCGACCTTTTCAATTTCCTGTAGTACTAAGAAAAAGAGGCATAAAATTGTGATATTTCATTCTTACAACTATCAAGTAATTTTAGTGGTTTGAGTTTATATTGTTATTGTATATAGCACATAAAATCAACTCTATTTTTTCACAATCCTTGAAAGAAAACATTAAATTTCTCATTTTAATTTCTAGCGGCACAATTTTACGTTTTTGATAACAAAAGAATATTTGTTAAAAAAATATAAGGCAAATATTATTTTGATTTGAAAGCTATAGTTTAAAGTCTCTTGAGACGTAGGAAAAGTGCCATCAAGATGAAACAAAGCTCGAAATGTCTTTTGAGAAAAATGCTTTTTGAAAATGCTTGCACTCGGCACTCGACCATGAAAGAATTATTTTGAAGAAAAAAGTGAAGTCTTTCTTGGTTTACTTTAATAACCAAGTAAAAAAGTTAACTGTTTTTTATTCGAAATCATGTAATCAAGTGCAAAAAGTAGAGAAATGGAAAGTCTAGCAATCTAATTCAATTAGCAGAGAATGTTGTGTGGAGAATGCGTGAAGTGTGCGTGTGTTTGACTTTAGTGTCAAAATCAATTTGTGATCGTGTGTGTATGAGTTTGCACTTGTTTCTGAAGAACAACATTTTTTAAGACAGTGGCAAGAGAGCAAGTGCTCATCGTAATACTAAATCAACATTTACATGCTTCAATAGACTGAACAAATGTTAGTATTTTTTCCTCGTCATACAACGTTATTTATCATTGTCACATCTATTCAAAAGGTAAAACTTTTCTTAATTAGATCGATTCATCGAAATAAGACTGCCATTAATTATATAGAAGATGATATTGAAAAAAAAGTT
This sequence comes from Rhinocypha anisoptera, assembly GCA_011762765.2. NCBI lineage: Eukaryota > Metazoa > Arthropoda > Insecta > Odonata > Chlorocyphidae > Rhinocypha > Rhinocypha anisoptera. The sequence goes on from WURS02453405.1 coordinate 62,287, forward strand.
AGTGTTAGTAGTGCTCTACAGAGATGGACCACTTAAGACAAATACACCTGCTTAAGATATGTTGACGTTTGGTTTGAGGTTAACCTTTGGTGACAACGATCATATGATAATAAATAATTGATGAACACAAGTGCCGAGAGTAAATACCAGACCAATTATTTCTCTCTCTCTCTCTCTCTCTCCCATCTTGAAGTAAATTCTTGAAAACATCCAGACAGTCTAAATTAGTAAAAGAAACCAGAGACATAGGATTTGAAAGAAGTGTTTGGAGTGTATGTGTGTACACTTGAGGACAGGACAAAAGTGCTTCACAATCACGTTCATAATTAAAAATTATTAGTAGTACTGCTACTCACCAAAAGCTGTCTTACCTTGTCTCACTTGGCGAGGTGAGATGGTGGTAATGATATTAAACAGAAATACCAACCAGCAAGCCACGAGTGTATTAGATGTAGTATTATTTCTCAATTATTAAATATTACTTCACAATCTTAGTTACGCAACAATACTTAATGTGAAATAGGTTTGTGAAATTCCATTAATCAAAGTTTTTTCTGGATTTTATTTTCCAGCTCTATTGGAAAGAAAGTTTCATTTAGAGAGTCTCTTCGTTGGCATGAGTTATGCCTGCACGTTAACCAAGGGAGACTCAGTAACTTACACCTTGAGCTATCAATTTTTTGCTTTCGAATGAGTCTCGTTACAAATCAGCCCAATCCTGTTAGTACTCGTTTGCATCACATCCTGACACTTAGTCTGTCATTACAAATCTCTCTTATTCTTTTCGAGTTTCTCCCACCTTCCTCACACCAGTCTTAGCAAAACAAATTGATACAACAAGATTTAGCAAACATATAGAAAAATACAAGTTTTGAATTGATTTCTCTGTTTTTGAACGGTTTTCCTGTATTAGAAACAGACCATTATTAGGAAAAAGAGAATTCAACAAAAGCATTCTTTTGTAATTTGACCAAACTTTCTTTTATGTCTATCTTGTGGAGGTAGAAACGGAAAACAATAGGCGAAAAATGGCTGCTTTCAACAGCAAAAAGAAGCGTGTGTCACAGCACTAATAAGATTCTCAAACTACTCATACATTTTATCTCTCTCTCTCTCTCTCTCTCTCTCTCTCTCTCAGATGTAATTCACGCACTTTTCATTCTGATGTAGTGTTTTCCATTGGCTTTTCATTATTTGATTCAGTTTTGAATCACTAAGATGTATCAAAATTGAATTATTATAATGTAATCACCATATACTTAAAACATTATAGTAAAATTTTCCATAATTAAAATATTTTCTCTTTGGTGTGTTGATAACTGGTTTATTAATAATTAATTTTAGTGGTTTAGTGTAAAGTTTACACTCTAAACCAAGAGGATCGAGAGATTGAATCAACAACTAATAATGAAGAAACTGAATATAACCAATTTATTTTAATATAAAGCGAAATCGATTCGGGATAATGGAAAAATAATCTCAAGTAGTTTTAGATACAAAATGTGTGCCAAAAGTAGTAAACAAACTGTGATGATTAATACTAGTAGTAGGTGTTGACTACTATAGTAGGTAATAAAAGAGAAATTTGGCAGTCAAAATTCAAATAAAACTGAAAATTTATAACTTCTTTAAAGGTGGTGATTGTGATGGCTCAAAGTTATTAAAAACATGGTTTGTATTGCACACTGTGATCTATTCAAATTGGCGAAGGTATTATAATTTTGAATGCTTTTTCACTTCAATAATGATAATAGAAGTGACAAATAATCTCTATCAATCACATAATAATAATAATAATAATTTATAAAGTAAGGGTAAAAATATAAGTTTATAATGTATAATGATGGGAATAATTGAGACTGTTTGTTACTTTGATTATCATCACTACTAGAGTGAAAAGTTATCCATAATGGAGGTTTTTATCTGTCTCGGGAAATTTATTAATATTTGTTCTCTGTTTGCTTTTATCTTCTCTCATCTCTACCTTTAATCCAAATTTTAATTTGCCTTTTTTGACAAGATGTGTAGTGAGGCAGCCAGTGATGCGTGTGTATAAGAGACAACTAAGTTTCTTTATCTTGTCGTCATTGTCGACAAAGTGTCGGGGAAAAGTACTATCGATTATACGATGACAGGAGTACACTTTCATCACTTCACGATATTGATAATATCTTTGTGAAGGCACAACACAATGCATATGATATAAATAGAGATAATTGACACATAAAAGATACTGTATAGCAATAAAAATAAGTGAGAAATTTTTAGATCGTATAACTTTGAAGAAATCAAAATACAATAACATAAACATATTTGGAGTGAATAGATGTCTCAGAACAAAATCAATTTATGTGAAAATTTTTAGATTTTTAATCTAACCATCGATGCTGTTTAGTGTCAATGTTAAACTTGTGTCATTTTAAAAGAATTATAATGTTTTTTCCTTCATAAACTGCTTGTGCAAATAATTGAGAGCAAAAACAGATTAACTAGGAAATTGTACAAAATGATTGAGGAAATTTTATTTGATAGAGGCATTTAACCTCCCCAAGGCTCTAAAATTGTTTCGTTGGGTTTGGTTTTCAATCGAATCGTGGTCTAAACCTAAGTGCTCCAAAGCAATCGGGGAAGCAGTTTCTCAGTGATGTGCCTAAATGACACTGATAAGTGGACTCGAGGGGATGGCACACGCACACACACACACACACACTCTCTCTCACACACACACACTTTCTTCAATTACTCCAAGCAAATTGGTAAAGTCGTCTACAGTCAATTTGCTTATCGAGCGTGGCAGTGACGAGACGAGTTCC
>WURS02453406.1:0-31543 GCA_011762765.2 Rhinocypha anisoptera
GCAGATTTGATACAAATTTCGTAATTATAAAGATTTACCTTAACAACCAAGTTCCGGTAGGTAACACCCCAGTGACTGGACTGAACCACAACCAACAGCCAAATTATAGACCTAGTCACAGAGCTTCAAATTTCACAAAACCTTGGTCCGTAAGAATGTAAACAGCAATTTTATGTTATTATGGAAACTTCTATTGTGCAACACGCAATAGGAAACGAAATTACATCACGTCCGAGCGAAAAAACGCCCTGCTCCCATCTTACCAACAAAACGAATACTGGATGACTGAAAGGAGGTAATTATACACATCCTATGGCGCAAGGCGATACAATGTCCTTTAAAGACTGCAACTCACACCTTGGGCGAAACTATGAACATTTTGTAACTCGAAGAAACACGTTAAACTTGACAGCATAAACATTCCTAAAGATGTACCGTAGCCTTTTACGAATTAAATAACGAGTAGAAACGAGCTAGCTACTCACGTCCCATACTAATAAATATTAAACCACAGTAATATACCATGGTCAAAGCTTACTTCATAAGTACTTTGTTTTCAATAGACTGAGTGAGAGCATATTCCAGATGGACAATGGAAATGAATCTAAGTGTGGGCAAATGCAAAACAGTCACAAGCTGTATTAGAACATTTACATTAAATATCAATGATTAGGTAATTCACTTTCAATCACCAATAAAGAAGGCATCCTTTGTATAAAAGAAACTGGCTAAGGACAGGCAGGCATGGAGGCCAACCATGAGTGAACTTTCCAAGTGGCAGAAGAACCCTTGACGATGATATAAAGAAACATGTTACTTGTCGTCATTCCAAGATTCTTGACTACAACGTTACCGGAATTTAACAATTTATTCTTCATTTTCATTTGCAGCACATTGAAATCTAATCAATAGTATAATCTCAATCTAAAGACACGTCATTACAGTTGGAGAAGCCAATGGGTGATGAATGAAGTCTACGTTAGCAGAAAGCACCAACTCCGATGAGTGAATTAGACAAACTATTCAGAATTTTTCTATGCAGTTCTCGTCGTAACTTCATGAAATCGGAGTCAAGCTACCGGGACATATGATTTAGGAAAAGTAAGTAACGTCATGATTATAATTAATAAATTACGAGAAAATTAAGAGAAATTTTCATAAAGTGCCCGACGAACTGAAAACCAGGGCATCCTTGAGTCGATAGCCATCTGAATCCATGTGAGAGTGTGGAGCAATTAACGGGAGACATCAGCACTATTCTGCAGTAAGGACAACTCCCCCCCCAAATAAATATTTAAGTAAACAAAAGTATGGATTGCATCCGACTTCAACACGAAAATACACTTATTCATCCAGGAAACTGATCGATTCACGTTTCACAGACAAAGCGGAAACCGAGAGGTATTGGTTAGCGACTCAAAAATCCAAACAATGTCCCTACTTCGTGTGATCTTGTGTTTACGATAACATTAAACTGAGTAGGGATGGAATATTGTAATAATATATGTGCTTCTGAAAAAAAATAAAATGTATACAATAATTCTTCAAGAAAGAACGAATGAGTAGGACGTTTACGGAGCCCCCGTAAACACTTGTTTTGACCAAATTTTCTCCTTAAAGCTCTAAAACCGCATAACGAATTGAAGTTGTATCGATTGGATATTTGGTAATATGACGGGAAATGAGAAGAAACTTGACCAAACGGGATGAATCGATGTATTCCGCTTATTTCTCACCATCTTATCCAGCATTTCAGCCGACATCATGTCAGGGGCCTTCGACCAGATGACCTGTTGGAATGCTAGAGAAATCGTTACCTTCAAAAGTCAACGAGCGTTTTTCGAATTACGCGACACGCAATACAAATTTCTCTCACAGGAATGTAAGAAATGTTTTTCGGATATGCGGGATTCAAGATGATCCCTGATTGGTTGGAAATTTAACGGCAAAATGACCATCGTAGAAAAATGTTGGCCGAACTATAGTAAGGAAAAAAACTCTACTGAGAACAAAATAGTGAAAATTAAAATACGTCGGAGATATAATGGGAATGAACAAATATTATGAAGTATTACAACTAATACTACAAGCAAAGATAGAAGGACAGAGAGAAATGGGAGGGCCTCCGTTGCTGAAAAACTTACCTTCGCGGTATAACAAGACATCGATAGACCTTTTTGAAATCGAGTCGACCACAAAGTAAGCATTGTTATGATAATCGCCAACATTCGAAACGGATAGGCACCACGAGAACTTTTCGACTTAGTCGACAAGCAGAAAAAATCAGAACAAACTTTAACCTTTAAACAAGCCCCCCACTCCCGAGGAGAGATTTAATCCCAGACCTGCCTGGTCCCCGGATTTCATTGAGTTCGGACTCCAGGATTAGTGTGACCCCTTTTAACAGGGTCGAAATGGATCATAAATCCGAGGGTATAATTAGAGCAGGAAGCATGAGATTGCTGGACAAATGACCAGTCTGAAAATAATAGCCACAGCCAACGCATCAGCTGGAAACAAGGATGCTGTAAACAGGGATGCACCGCACGAGGTTTAATAATGAGCGATTCTATCCTTCAACCAAGTGGAGCACCCAATGCCACGGCCTCTTTAACATTTCTGAATGTGCAACGGCCAAGTTCAATTTAAAGCTCTAGTTTTAAAAGGCTCCCGAGCTCTCCCCTTAGAGCTTCCATAAATCCCTACCCCAGCACTTGTACACCTTTCTCTCTCTCTTTCTCACGTGCTACTAGCTTACGAATAACTGCTGCTCCGGTTTCAGGATTTTACGTCTGAGTGGATGCATGATTTTTTGCACAATGAATGATCCTTATTCTCCGCAGTTTCCGCATTTATCACGGAAGTCACTTCACCTTACGACCTCAGAATCATAATCCTAAAACTGTTAAGGTTTCTTTTTGAGAGTAAATCGAGCTAACGTTTACAACTACAAGGTTTGAAATGGCTACCAAAATCGATCAGAGAAAACCTTTTACCTGGGTGGCGGAGTTAAATCTTGTCGACAGTTAGTACGTAATTCTGGTGTCTTTAGATTAATTAAGTATGTTTCACAGAGGTATTTTAAGTAGAAATGAAATGTATCGTTGTGTCTGTTGCGATTTTACTGAACGTAAGGTCCAGAAAAAAATATTAATGCTTAATATAATAATACTTTATTCCACATTCCAAAATCATTGTCAAATAGAGACAGTGTAGAAGGAAAGACAAAGATAAACTAAATTATCAAACTGCTCTAACGAATATTCCCAAAATTAAATATCGTAAGTATAACTCGGAATTTTTCCATGTTCAGATGAGGAACCCTGTAAATAATATTATATACTCATTTCTGGTAGTTATCGATTCGTTCGGTCAACTCCACCACAGCCGGTTAAAACCTCTAATTAGACAGGACATTTTGTTGGAGTGTGGTATTCTAATACGACACTATCACGGTACGGAAGGAATGGTTTACAAGACCAAGTTAATGAATATGAATAGACAAGGGTTCCAGATGCCAAGTAGAATTTTTGCTTTTCATGCAAACGCATTATCTTAATAAAAACATGAATAAAAACGAACAGTATTTTCAGCGGAAATTACAAAGGAAAAAGAAGATAACTACGAACCATGGGAATGGTTGTCTGATTACCAGTGGTATCCGGTGGAAAAAACTGTACAAAACGCTATTTGGAAACCAAGACCACCTATATCACGCAACCGGACTGCTTTCCCCAGGAAAATAAGAAAGCCACAACTTTTCTGAAATAAGCAGGAATTGATTCAACGAAAAACTAGAATGAGTTGACAAACCGTTCCTGGTAGAAAAGTTTAGCCAAGTTAATTTCCTTGGTATGTTTTCTTGGATATAAGGAAATTATTTTCTAAGACAAGAAAAGGTATAACAAGTTACATCTCATTTCTAGTGATTCTGTTATAAACCAGCGAATGTCACCGATATATATAATTAGAGACGACTGCATTGCTAAAACATTTCAAAATAGGAGCCCTGGAATATATAGCAAACTGTGATTATTGTCCTTGTTCACGCGATATAAAAAAATTTAAAAGTTTAAATTAACTATAACGTCTCATTCCTGTTATTTATTCCAAGTTTAATCCATAATTTGATAAAACAATTTCATGACAGTTGTAAGAATTAAAGGACAGCAAAAAGTGATTGACCTAAACAAAAATTCAGCCATTAAATACTGACCGTCCATTATTCGATAAACACAGATACTGAAGAAAACGCGAGACCCGAGTAATTCAAAAGAATGGTCTCAAAGAATGAATTTATATTCTGACGATCAAGAAAACAACATACCTCCCTCTCTTTCAAAGATATATATTTCTTGGGAATGAAAATTGAGTGTGAAAAATAAAAATTATGATGTGTAATAAAAAAATTAACGATGAATTAAAACGGATATTATCACAAAAATTCATCAGTATTCAACATAAGATGTCAATTACTAGAAAACAAAAGCCTTAAGTTATAGAAAACAAAGTAATTAAGTAGTTTGCAATTTTTACGAATTAAAATTGGAGCTACACCTTACACATATGCCTTACACCAGTATAAGGCATAAGAAAAAATCGTCTAGCACAGTAACATTTATTTTTCCACGATAACTCAGAAATGGTCTGAAAATAATCAGGAATAATTGTTGATTCGGCCTATTAATACTCTTCACTGCTGCAATTTTACCCAGGCCACCACGAAACCCACCTGCGTCACATTACATAATGCATCCCTACGTCATTTTAAAAAACTACAGATAATCACAAAAAATAAATGTACGTCACGATGAGCACAATGGGACGGAACCTCTTGGGATTTAAGAAAATTCCCCGAGTTTCCCTGACCAAATGTATTTCCTAATGGAAAATTTGAGAACTCATGAGAACTGAAAATTTATCACCCAATTCAATATTTCTAAAACATTACAGAAGGAACTTTATAATCTAATTCTCTACTTACTATACTAACTGAAACTAGTATCTAACTAAATAACTAGTATCGTAATTAAAGAAGTTATAAAAGCTGCAACAAGCATGAATACGTACTTATGAATTACGACTACAAGTGCTCAAACAAAAGGCGTTTTGGCAACCTACAGAGTACTGCAATTAAGTTTCCTTCCTGAACATGTCGCTTATTTTATACCTTTAAATTTGTTCGTGCTCAGTAACACATCCGTCATGTTGGATCTAAAGGTCGAATGTCAGGAAGGGGACGAGGGCATGTTACATCGAAGGGAGATTGAAAAGTAGGCGGTGCAAAATAGTGATTAATATAATTATTTCTATGTAGTATTTTTCAGGGTTAATCCAAAGCCTACCCCTAACTTGCAAACTAACAATTGAACATTTTAACATTTCTCCGCCTTCTACCAGTATTCCACAGTTGAAGATGTACGGGTCTTTCTGGTCGAGTGATCCTTCCAGGCCTCGGACCTTAAGACTTCTATTGCATGGTTATGGAAATTTCACCCTTTGGATTTTGCGTATAGGCTCATTTGAATATGTAGTTTATTTCACATATATTTTCCTGGGGAAAGTTGATTCATTACTGATAATGTTAACTATTTTCTTAAATATCAAGGAATCTAAGGCCAATAGCCAGTGAATTAAAGCAGTGTATGGTTGGCGGGATAACTCTGTCAGGTCATCTTCGCACCGTCATAGCTTCCCGCGAATGGAACACCCGCATATTCACATCGAAAAGCATTTGGAGGTGCACCGTTGCGTCGAATGGACAAGCCGAGTTGCGCAGCATCGAACCTCCGCCTCACACCTGTTTCTGGGCGATATTGACCGAACTCCCGTCGTGACCACCGCAAGGGGAGCGCGGGGCGGGAGTCACTTCACGGTGTGTGCACTCCAGACTTTCGCGTTCAATCCGGTCGCCTAAGAAGAGGCAATTCAGGAAAATCAAATATTTGGATTCGCCGTTGCGGATTATTCACGGGAGACCCACGACGGAGCACGAGATGGAACTACGATAGCTTATCGATACGGACATTGAGATTCCCTTCCACTTTCGCCTGCAATAGTGCATGCCGGTATACCAATTCTTATATCCACACGATTCAAAATATTTCAGAAATATTATGAGCATACGACGTTATATCTATGTCACGAAAAGTTTAGATAAGTGTTATTCAACTATTACCTTACCTGATGACGTTAAAGAAGAATTTTATCGTCTACTGCAACGACCACGGGAGCGAAGCCTATCTCCGATGCATCTGTATCCGCATGCATATCTCCGTATCCAAATTACTAACGGAACCTGTTTCATTCCAAACTATATAGAGGTAGTCTTCGAGTTTAATCTTTACACTCTAGCAGTCGTGCTTAATTTTCAACATTTCGTTAGAGTAAATAATGAAGATTCAGGCGTGATGTTGTGGAATAAAGCAAGAAGCGGTGCAGTGACACCGAAACCCTGGGTCAAATAAAATTGTTACTCTGCGGAAAGCCATGAATCTTCATCTCGTTAGAGTATTAGAGTTCATAATTTGATTACTACAACATTAGTTAACCATTTGCTTTTGTAATAAACTGATGGAAAATCACTTTAAATTTAGCGGACGGTCGTATGTCTAAGCAGTGGAAAGTAAAGTATTCACATCCACCAAGTTCGCTTTGATGTCGTGGAGAGAAAAAGTAACGTCTAGTTTCGGGGAAGGGGGGAGGAAATCAATTATCACATCCAATATCACCCCGAAAGTAAAATTCGGGTAAAAATAGTTTACAGAACAAGAGTAGAAAAATAGCCACTTAAAAAGAGAATTATTAATTCCCTTCTTTATTTGAGAGTTTAATTTTCCTGAAATTCTCCCGAAAAAAAAAATTAGTTAGGACCTCTTGCTACCTGCGATCCATCTGAACACCCTGCTATAGCAGTGAAAGTAGGTCTAAAACTCGGACCCCGATTAAAGAAACCAATTGCAAGGAGAGCGATCCGGCAGTTGAAAGAAGCAAAATGAATGGCAAACTGATCATTCGGCAAAGCGCGAACACGGAGATAAAAATGGGGCGTTCTTACATTCAACTAACAAAATGACCAAAATAAATAAACTTTTGCGAGAACCACTGCTAAAGAATAATCGTGCGTGCATCTGGCAGCGATTCCAAAAGCGAAATTCGCGACATTTTTCTTTTTATGAGCCCACACCACACAACATTGAATCAGGCTCCGTGCATCATTATCGCTAGGGATTATATTTTCTCCAAACTCGGCACTTCTATGTGTTTACTGTTCCACACACTTGGAATACTGCCTTATCGGAAGAGCAAACCCCTTGGAAGGAATGTTTCCTTTCTATGTCGGAAAGCAGTAAAAACCGCTTTTGTCAAACGCGATATCTAGGTGTAACTTTCTGGAGCAACTGAGGTTTGTACACGCAAATGGAGTCCTACTTCATTCAAAGTGTCGAGCAACTAGCACCCAGTTTCGTCTTTTTGCTTCGTCAGAATTTCAGGACGATCTGATGCATTCTTGTCTCCCACTAACGTTCCGCTTTGACAAACTGCGGCGTGCCGTTCTGACTGCAACTACTCTCACATTTGTGGTCTCCTTAAAACTGATGCTAATGCATCACAGTATTGTTAAGTTAAACGCCTGTTTAATGACGGTTCTGTACTAGTGATGAGCACGATACAGTTATGATAACTCGGTAACCCAAGTAAAAAGTAATTAATTTTCGCAACGAAGGGTATCTTCAAGACTAACGTAAAAACTATTTTTTCATTTGTTGCTTATTACGCGCACGTCTAAGCTAGTGATCTCGAGAGAGGGAAGGTTAAAAGATGAAAAGACAACGTCAACACACGGTGGTTCACGGCGAACCTTTCAGACCAGATACACCAGGTACTACATACATTACACGAGATAACAGGAGTCTCGTTCTCCGATCCGCGTCACATCGAAATACACTTAAGTTTCTCTGAAAAATAACGACCTCCCAAGCAGAGTCAACGTACGAGCGAGGGCCATAGTACATAGTTATCAGAGGGCGCTTAATCAATAAAAATTAATAACATATCAAGCGGAATAATATTGAGATGTGTAATAAAACCAATTACAATTAGCTTATATATAGAGTTCGATAAATAAGGGTAAAAACCACGGCGTTGTGAAAATTCTAACAACATGGAAGGGTCCTGTTCCTTTCCCTGTGCCGCCTGTAAGTTTCCACCAAAATATGGCACCCGGAAAATCACTCAGCCGAGGTCTTATCAGGAGTATCCAGAGGCATCATTTGGCCCTGAACCTCTGTCCCCCGTTCAGTATCCAAGCGCCCGGTTACAATGCCCTCCATTGCAGTGTAAAATTATTAAATGCCGATTAAAGGCGATTTAGCAAATCATTATTGTATTCTATAAAACGAGATATAAACCGGTTAGTCTGAGCCGTCATAGCTAAGCCGTCATTTGCACCACAGTCCCTTCCCATCATTTAGTTTAAAGAGCCCGTTTTCAATGGCCTGAGAATCAAGACATGGAAGAGTTTTACGGGTTAACGCTCTACGACGTGCATTCGCGAATAATGTTAAAATACAAGTAGTGGCGTTATTAAATGCTATTTATGGCAAACGGCAGGAAGGGTAGGTCCCTCAATGGAGACGAGAATTGCCGAAAGAGAAGCGAAATATATAAACGAAAGCGAAAAAAAATCTGAGAAGATAAAAATCTCTACATCAAAACGCCTTCCTCGGGGGGGTAAGTTAATCCTCATAACGAGGCACGTCGTCAACGGCAGTTGTCCATTGGGTCGTTCACGGGACTCACAACGGCAGCAGCGAAAATTCGACCGATACATCCGGAGATGCAGCGGTCGACGGCCATACGAAGAGCGAATGGCATGTGGAACTGAACAGGACGGCCATTAATTCGATGACCGACTTTTCATTCTCACCAACGCGATACCATAGGCGGGAGTCAAACCCGCACCACCACAGTTGGAAAAGTAGGCTCTTTTTATCCCTCACCTGGCTAACGAGGTCGAGCCAACTGTTGATGGTAGCCGCGTCGAGGGAATTACCTTTAGAATGACTCGCTGCCCACACTTGCTACCACTTCCACCTACGGGCCCGCTTCGGCACGGAAAATAACTGCCACTGCTTTGGAAAACGTTGAGAGTAGGAAGCCAATTATTTGCAATGACAAAATTTTCCACAAAACCCAGAGAAATTCATCAATTTAGATGTTTTTCTTCCCTCCATTTCCGACACCTTTCTACTCCCAAAGTATTCTATAGCAGTCTACATTGCCAATGTGAAAGTTTGAAAGCATGAAAATGTGGAGACACGCAAAACAAACTCCGATATAAACTAATGTTCTTTATCAATGGCGAGGAACACGAATAATATCAAACTGAAAACTTTACAAGTGTGTGTCAATGTTATAAAAATACGGGCTAACGAATGTTAATTAAACTCGACAAAATGCTAACCAATACATCTAAGATAAACTAAAGAGCATAGGTATTGATTGTAAATTAAATGTACATACATACGCATTGGCATATGCACATGCATTGGGGTGATTGCGGGGTTAGCAGCAGGATGAAAAAAAGGATAAGGCAGCCGCTTCGATCATTAAAATTCCACGCACGTCTGGGGCGATGATCCTCACTGAACGAAAGCGCCATTAAAGTAACACTGCAGCCAAAAATCAAAAACTAATTTCGAAAGGTGGAAGAAAAAATTATTCCTCCCCTGTTAGGCTTTTCTCTGTCCACCAATCAAGGTTGAGAACCACTCAATGCGGAGGCTATTAGCCTTAATGTCGTTTCTGCGTAATTGCACTTTATTTGTACGAAAAATAATGCCCGAACTCTTAAATTAAGCCGGTTTATAGCGACAAACCATTTTGGATTGAATGAGTAATATTTGGTAATATATTCACGCACACATTCTTAGAATTATGACACGCCTCATCTGGAAATCTCAAATACAAATTTTAAAGCGCTGACGTCATGTCTTACGAGCCGACACACGGCAGTGTAGTGGAACGTGTTAACTGTGTGTCACTTCCTCCTCGAGCTGATTACGTAAGCGTGAAGAATTATGTTCCAGTAAAAGGAAATGAAGATGTCAGTGAGGCACGTCCAAGCTATGCCTAGTTAATCGTTGGCAACTAGAAACCGTCTATTAGTTCAGCTTTAACGATATCTCTGAAAACTGAGTGGAAACCATTCCCGTTCACTATCTTAATCTAGTTCAGCAAGGACACGGTGTTTCTATCTGCAAATAAACTTCCAAGGTAACTCCCAAAAATTAGGTTCCGCAATTCCACCTGAATCATTACGATCATAAAGCCCATGAGAAGTGGTCATGTTTCAATTATACATAAATTTGTAATTTGCAAACTGCCTATGCTTCACGAACAATGGTTAACATGTACTTGCACGAAAAAGTAATTATTAAATTGGATTTATATGGAGTATTAAATTTATAACACTGTCCTAAATGTCTATCAACAAAAGTCCTGCAGACTTTATGATGCTAACGATTGAGACTCGTTTGTTAAAATTGTTAAATGCGTGCCAAGAAAAAAATAGCTCCGTTTTATAAATTACACTCGGAATTGGGACAAAAGACGTTCAACTCGTCAGATTTATATATAAGGGATTATTTTCCGCCAATTCCGCTAAAAGCTACCAAAAACAAAGCCATGTCGGCTATATTAACTCAATCCACCAAACGCACAATTAACAATGACTTTTTGGGTCATGATGATACGATAAAAATTATTTTTACTCGATCATTTCAATAGTTTTGAAATTAGGAGTGTAATTTGTGTTTATGACAAGTCCTCGGATTGAAATGTTCCTCAAAAAACACATGTAACGCCACATCGTAGATCTTGGCATTATCACAGTAAGGGCACCTGTCCCGCGGCATTCTCGTCAATAATGAAATACCATAAACGATGAAATGCAAACATCTCCATAAAAGTTCACTGTGGAGTCACTTGGTGGAATTCCATGATAGTGATGGTTTTTAATAACTATTATCTTTTGTGGAAATATAATAGTTATTAAAAACCCATCAATCTCCATAAAAATATATTAATTGAGTTTTCTAAACGTGCTCCATTTAAAAAAATAGTTCACCGGGGTGTAGACATTCCCTGCTTGGAAGAAAAAATTGCAGTTTTAAAAGAAGATTGATAATCGATAACTGCGACCTCATTATTCAGCTATATTTTTTATACTTAAAAAAAGCATAAGAAACACGGCGGAATCCTTAAGGTTAGCAGAAAAACAAAAAATCAGCAGAAAAATGGCAAACCGCCTCAACGAATACGTGCAAACAACAATGCCTCGTTACCTAAGGAGGCCCAGGAAAGTTCCCCCACGAATGCCAACCGGAATGTGGCTCACGAACAAATCAACCTCCCCTCTCCTGACTCCACCCCTTCCCTTCCTCCGTAACGCTGTATCATCTTTTCACATCGCCCCCGCCATGCGCGCCAGCCGCTATCATCCCTCCGTCGCCGTCCCCCACCCCACTTTTCGCGTCCTCTCCCATCTTTCCACCACTCGACTTCAACCCCCCTTCTCTCTCACGTGCCCTGCCAACCCTCATCCCCTCCTTTCGATTTTTGTCGAATAAGCGACCCTGTCGCAATGCCGAGCGACTGTACTTTCCCCGCGGCGTGAGACCCACATCAGTTCTGATGGCAATAGTAAGGGTTCCCTAATTGAGGCTTTCCCTACAGAATCGCTTACTTCGGACTCCCCTCTTTACTACGATGGAACTTTATGAAAATAATCACAGCCATGGCATAAGTACGGCGAAATAAGAAACTTTGGGCACATTCAAATCTTTCATTTACGACGGAAAGAAAATTTTCATGAATTTATTTTCCGCCGAATGCATTTATCTTGCTTTCTCACGATTCTCTTATATGCTGGTCACGTTTAGTAATCAAACACTAGTAGAGTATTTAAAAATGTAAGAGACACCTTACGTACGAGAATACATAGCATTTTAAATATTCCACGAGAAAAGTTAAAGCACTAAATCTCGTTAATGTAACAACCAGACCATTAAATAAATTAGAAAGGGCTTTCGTACGCGAGTTTCAAAATAATTAACGTTTGAATTCGCCCAGCGAATCCGCATCTCCCCCCAGGCAGCGCGTTTAAAGTTTTAGGCGGACCCTCAAGCGCTTTGCATTAACAATTTCACGAGGACCGCGAGGGCGTCGCTTGTTCCGCCCACGCAAGGACTCCTGGGGCGCCCAGGGATTCTTATTCCTCCCAGGACGAATCTGGCAGCATTTCATAGAGTCGCTCTCGCCCGACGCCCCCGTTCCCTCCCCGTAAACATTCATACACCTCCCCCGCCTTCGTCCCTCCCCTGCTCCACAGTCGCGCCACCGACACAACTAAACCTCCTCCCCCTCCCCCCGGCCCCTCACCGCCCCCTTTCAGGAGAGCTCCGCCCCTCTGATACCCGCCCCCCCTCCACACACACACAAGCGCTAAACCCCTCCTGTCTCCGATTCTCCACACTTACCTACTTTCATCCATAGCCCGCCCACGCCGCCTTCTCCTCCCCAACGGGGGAGGAGAGCGAGAGAGGGAAGAGTATCGATTCCGCGCCGCCACGACACAATGATTCCGCCCGGACGACGCCCGCCATGGCGCGGGGGTGGCGCATTAAGTAACCTGCGGAAGGCGGACGTCACCACGGACAACCATTAAAATGGGTCGGGGAAGAGGCGGAGAGGCACACAGACCGAGAGAAGGAGACACGCCCCCTTCCACGCTTCCCCGTGTTCAACACACGTGCGCCGATAGTCTACGAGCACGTCTCCTACCTCCCTCCCTCCCATCGCCTTTTCCCACGGCCTTCGTGAGATCTGAGAGAAGCATTAAGCGGGGAAGCACGAGACGGTCGAGAGTCTGATAATTAGCGCGTAGTGCCCAGGTGACTCTTTTGCAGACATATGGACGAGAGCAATTAATGCCACGCTTGGCTGTTTCAACGCGGGAGGGAAACGGTAGGAAGAAGTGTAGGGCGCCGGCAATGGTTCGAACCGCCGAACGAGGTTAATACGATGACATGGAAATTGGAACTAGTTACATCTCGTTTTCGACGTCTAACACAAAGGCGGCGGAAAATGTCGAATGTATCGGCAATATCGACAATCAGTGCAGCCCAATGGGAAGCGATTAGTGGGAGGAGACTACATCCATAACCGTCACGCGAAGAATCGTGATGATATAGTTTACCGTAAGGCGCCAAAAATCACGACTGACGTCAAGGATATGTGCAATTTCAGAGGCGAGGAATATGAAGTCATCGATTTGCATCGCGATGGAGATATATCGATACGCGCTCGGTATTCAAACCACAACACTTTGCACTACTCAGTTGTGTAAACCGCAACTCAGAAGAGGAGTGGTTTTGATCGACATCTGCGAGGCCATTTATAGGACGATCGGAGCTGAGGTGCTGCTTTCCAGCAGTGAGCTGCGCGAGGCGAACCGCTGAGCAAATACTATCCCAACGGGCATCAACGGCCAAGTTTTTAAGTCACGTTATTCTCGGACACCCACGATAACGAGCAAATACTGGAATGACGTAGCACTTGCCTTAAAAAATTAGACGTTTTACCATGTTCGGTGTGAGGAAATCGACCAATCAAAACGCGATTGAATAAAATGAGTAGAATAAACTGGCCTTGGATGACGTATTCCTTGTTAGCAACTATCGCAGTGCTCCCCAAAGCTACCGTCCCGTGGGGCTAGCGCCCACTTTAGTCTATTGGTCTTCAGTACCGTTGAGGTGGTGTCGGGTATGGGTTCGTGGAACCAGGGGAGGCAGTGGCTCTAAAATGTTTGGGAAACACTGAATTGTCTATAAAGTCAGATTCTTCTCTCTCTTTCACACAACTCAGATTCACACAAACTCTAAAGTGGGTACCGAGTTTTACTAACACGTACTACTTTCCAGAGTTAGAAAATTAATACAATGAGGCAACTATATCTAAGCCCTGGCGAGAAACTTTTGCCAAAACATTCCTTTAGTTATTTATGATAAATCAATCAAAAAAGGCATAAAGGCTTTTTACATTTGATGAGATGTCAATGAATAAGAGATAACAATACTAATAAATGCAAACAAAATTAATTAACAAATAAAGACAAAGATATAAAAATCAGATTGTGGGAACAGATAAAACCCTGTAATGGGGGTATAATCCAGTAGGTTGCGTCTCAGGAAGGAATTGAAAAGTTAGCCAAAAAGTTAGGTCCAGCGAAGGAAGCTAAGTGGCTAGGGAATTAAATTTTGCAGAGATTCGGTCGAATGTGGATCGCTGTAAGGTGGAATTTTGGAGTTTGAAGAATACTATGGTTACGTGTGGGACGTTAGGAACCCAAATGGAAAACAAAGAGGAAGTCAGCCCGGAGAGATCCATTGAAGATGTGGTAAAGGAATTCCATGCCTGATGCATTTCCTTAGATGCACTGCTAACAACGCTGAATTCTTTAAATTTTTAAGCAGGGTATTAGGTTTAAATTCAGCATAAAAATATAAAGTGACTCTCTGGGACTATGTTACGGTTGTATACTTCAATAGGAGGTGATTAGGAATGGACTAAAGACTCTCAACTTATGAAATGTAGTTAACTTTAGGTGTAACTATAATATTAGGTGATAACAATACGTTTGCGGGCTTGCCTAAATATCGTGGTTTCGAGTCCAACCGAGTGCATGGAAGTCTTACTGGCACAGATTTTCTTCAGGACCACAGGTGTCAACGCATCATAAATAAAAAACTACAGCTTATGTTGAAAATTTTCCAAAACGGAACGCAATTAGCCAACCGTCCAGCCGACGCCAACAGAGGCCAGCTTGAAGATCTAAACATTACATATTGAGACGGTATGCTGTTACTAATTACGCATCTTCAGCGTCTGTATAAAGCCTTGCCCTTCGAGGTAGTAAAAATCATCATATTTGCGTCATAATTATGCTAGTTAAAAGAGTCAAATAATTCTGCTGAACTCCGTTGCGACACCCGACGGGATAATTTTGCCACCGTCGCGGAAAATAAACATTAAATTAAGATTATACAGACCAAATTATTGCAAACGGCGTGCATATTTTCACCGGTATTTACAGCAGTTTTGGATTGAATAATTAATCTCTCTTTTGACTTCCCTCGAATAACACTCAAGAGACAGAAATTACCGATGCCTTCGATAGACAAAAATCACACCTCTCAAGATGGTAATTAACGAACTGCAAATTACGCTCTTCATGGATTCGCCGAGTGGTGGCACGATTTTTGTATTAGCACCACGTACTAAAAATTACGCAATGATTCCTGGCAAGTAGTTTAAAACCTGGAGCAAATGCAAACACTTAAAACTGATTTGTACTGATAAATTCAAAAAAGAAAACTTACCGATAAATTTTTATGTGATGATGAATGAGTACACAAGAAATATTGTAAATATCATGATGCAGAGCAATGCAGAAATGAGTACATAAAAAAATAAGAGATTCTCCTGCATAGTTTTTAAATTCATTTTGAATCGGCCTTGGACGTCATAGGAAATTAATCTATACAGCTATACATAATGAAAACAACTTTATAATTTCCACAGTTTTCATCTTAAGTTTTATTACGTGGCACGACGCGTTTCACTACTCTACAGCATTTTCATGTGCTCCGCAACTAACTATGGAAATTACAAAGTTGTTCTCATTATGGAAATTTTATTACATCCATATAGGACTAGTCACAATTTAGTATCTTGCTGAGAACGGAATGTCTATGTTAGAGGTTGGCTGCATTTACAAAGTCATTCATAGTCGAGCAACAAATCCGTGAAATATTATCAGCCGTCACTCATGGTCAAATTATCACAAGAAATGGAAGTACTGAAATATCCATGCACCTCTTAAACAAACTTTTGAAATTAAAGGAGCAGAAAAGTTTGTCGAAGTCTGTTAGACAGATATTTGACATATTTAATCTTACTTAAGAGCTTCACTACGCTGTCGGTTCAATAAACTTATAAAAAAATCAAAACAAAAATGAAATTGCCGACAAATCTTAATTAACAACCCCTACAACAATTAATCCCATCCCATTCCTGATAGTTATTAATTAATTAATCGTTCACAAACTAAATACTTATGCTTTACATGCAGGTGTTTACACGTCAAGGAAAGTTTTATGAACCTGAAAATTGAGCGAATTGCGGTAAAGGTTCGTGAACTGACCTTCAAAATTCATTAAACGTATTATTCCTATTCAAAATAAAATCTTCATTGGCATCTACTGGGCTTCGTAAAACCAAACCTTGGGTCAAGGATAATGACGAAAAGTTGCCGAAGCCAAGGTAAAGAGCTCATGATACATAAACGGATTAATGTCTTTTCCCGAAGTCTGAGGGAACGGGTGCAACATACACCAAATGAATTAGTTCAACTTCAGTTAAGTCTTCTACACCAAGGGGCCAATAAAGAGTCTTATTCCTAGACTAGGCTACTGGAACAGCTCACGTGCCTTAAGGTGTACGCTCACCTGACTCAATTGGCAGAGGGAGGGAAGCTCGAGATGCTACGTATGTCGTCAGCTAGAAAAAAGCAAAACGCAAAAAATACCTATATCGAACCCCATTGCTAAGGGTTTGACGTCATTTATTATTTTCAATATAAGCGTAAAAATGTCACGTTGCGAAAAAATGTTTTAAACCACCGCCCATTAATCGTACAAAATTAACCACTTAAAACCGAATAATAAAAAATCAAAATTCTGAACGGATTTCATCAACGGCAGACATAACTATCAGTCCATTCACGCGCAGAGAACAATTTTTTTAACCACTATTTCATTTTTATTGTTGTATTCATCACACAAAATATTTTTCCTTTGCAAAATACTGAGAATTAAAACGCAAAGCTTCTGCTGGGTCGAATGAATAGATATAACTACTATTACTGACTTCGTGACCTTACCCTTCATGGAACACAAAAGGGCGGCAACAAAGGGGTGGCGCGCGAAATGGAAAAAGATTACAATCGCATCAGGTCCAAGGTCAAACGTCAAGGAAAACCACCAGCGGAAAATGGCGTTGTTCAGGTGAAACAGAAACCAATATTTCACCACTCGAGTGATTCGAAACTCCTATACAAGCTAAATTCGAATATAAAAACTAAGAATTTAGAAATAAAATCTAGTGAGTCAGGTAAGAAACCATTTCTTGCACAACGGCTCCACGAAACTGCCACGCTAAAAGGAGGAATCCAAATGGCCGATGAACTCCGGCCATTGGCTTTCCTCGATTTCTCTGGAATTGTGCCATGGCTATGAGAAGCATTTTCGACTATGGACCACAATACAATTTTAGACTTCGAAAGAAAATTATAAATGCCCCTGAAAAACTCATTACATGCAATTATATGTAACTCAACAGCAGCCAAATAAAAAATATCTATTTGACAGAATTTCAAGATTGAGGTGGAACTAGGTACCTGATATTCAAGGATTTAACTAGGGTTCCTCAGGACGCCAATCAATGACCTGCAGCGGGTATAAGAAGTGAGGTGCGATCAATGTCGCAGTTACCCGTCCTCAAGAGGCACTGTAGTCCCAAGGAACTGGCCAATATTTTACAATGCCATTTGCTAATACAGAATCCAATTACCAAGCCATTGATACATTTTTTTAAGTTTCTCTGACTACGAAATTACTTTTAATTTTTAATAAACTGTAGGATTCAGTCTTAACTTACTAGTACTAGTATTTAAAGTTTTTACTATTCACATTTAAAAAGAGGACTATTCCACGGTTATATCTGTGGAAGAGTACAATCTTAATTTATTTCAATATGAAAACATAATAGCAATTTCCATATGAATTCACCTTAGAAAAATCAGATAAATTCGTCCCACTTCACTATGCCATTCGAATAATTCTGCCTGCTAGGAGCCAGGGGAACAGTTTTCGCATCAATGTACAACATGAAGGTAAGACATCATATTCTTGGATTAAAGCCCATAAAAAACAGCAAAGAAAAAATAATTCCTAAAATATTGATTCCAGTATGCGCGGTTCAAAGGAAGTGAGTTCGCTAAACATAACAGCAAATACAGAACGGAACAACAGCAACACGACAGTAAATAGTGAATAATGATAATAATTTCTTTAATAAAAGTATAACAAGTTTCAATTTTTTCTGGAACATAAAAATGTCTTACACACCTCGAGATTTTTTATGTGGGGCATGATATTCTTACAATATTCCAAACGTATGAGTATTTCAAACGAATATTTTTGTAACGGTCCTCCCTGAGCGTCATTGGCTTTACGCCATACTAGACCTATCTCAATGTGGATATTTGGCCACACATTGAATCACAAACAATAAACATGTCACATGCTACAATTCGATTTCACGTATGAAAAGCAAAGATTTTTTTAAACTTTAGATCAAAACAATAGCCAGGTTACTCCATAAAATTCAATCCAAAATTGCAACTTGATAACTATTTTCAGAGGTCGTGGAGCCCAGTGGGTAGTGTGCTTAGCTACTGACAGGGGGGCCCGAGGTTCGAGCCTTGGTGACGACTCCAGACACCTCCAACTAAACCCAAGCTGAGATTTTTCGGGTGGTTTCCCACATCTTAGTGGGAAACCACAGGCGGCACAGGGAAAGGAACTGCCCCCTCTACCTTGATGTGCGAAATTCCATACGCCGTGGGATTAATACTCTCACTTAACATACCAACCTTCGGGTTGAATACTGTGGTTGTCTATTTTCAACATGCAGAACGAAACACTCTGCTTAATATCTTGATTACAAAATATTCTATATTCTAAGTAAAATAGGGTGGCCAACTGTACAAATATGTATGAAAAGAGAACCAAAGAGAAGGACTTATATTCGATCGAGGCGATTAATTATTTTAAGATGAATTGATGTTTCAAAACTTCAATCATTTGTTTCCAGAAATATATTATTTTTTGGTTTACTATACATTCCAAATAAATAGAAATATCGATTATTAATATATCTTCCAGGCTTGCTAAATAATTAATTTTTTTAGATAAAAACTTGCTACAAACAACAAAAAACAGTCGAGTGTAAACAAAAGTACTACTACTTACACGCCAATTTTCTAAAACGTTTTACTTGGTATTTACTTGATATTTTCAGGTGAATTAGATCATAAACCAAGGAATGACACAAGACACCCTTCAAAGATATTTTTGCGACCTCAAAAATGGCGGAATATTAGGAAGATGATGCTACTGCCATGCTGAAATACGAACGGGACCGAAAATGTTTTTTTTTGCATAGAAAGATGGAAAATCATGACGTGATACCGAATTTTTAAAAGTCAAATACGAGAAAGAGGTCTCACGTACATTTGGACAAAATGTCAATATATATTTAGGGGAAAGTGAGAAGAAAATGACTACGTTATCCAGATCATTATGCGTGACTTTATTGACTATATAAATAGTCAATAAAACACTGAAACAAATACTTTTCGGAGTTTAAGTAAAAAAATAACCATTCCTTAGAAAATTCGCACCAATGAAACACACAAAATGACACACAAAGACGTTTCATTTAACACAATAAAGCTGCTGGGGTTGGAATATACCGAACATGAGTTACAGTAGAACAACCACTCTTGAAGAAAAAGAATTGACGGCATTCAGGTATTGCAATACCTAAAATAAATCTTCACGGCTTGGTCATAAGATACAGGCCTTAACGTCCGTATCGTGATATCAAGTTTTGATTTGCTTCAAGCAAATCGTGAATGTTACTGATACATGATTAAATGAAAATCTAATAACAAAACATGTCGAGTATTTCGGAGTCGAGAAAGAAAAAATTTACTAAAAGAGATTATAGAATGAAAAGAAAGATCCACTCTAGAATGAACTCGATCAAAATTTGCCAAGCGTTGTATTTAGACTTTGTATTTCTAACAAACAACCTTCAAGAAGATACCTAAAAAGAACCGGAAAATCACGGAATGAACACCCCAGGCCATCAGTAAAATAAATATACCAAAAGAACACCAATCCCCAGAAGTGAAACGCAAGAGAATATTAAATTAAAAATAAATTGGAAAATGCGTCTGGAATAACAAAAAGATCGAAGCTAGGGGTATAAGCTGCGGAAACACGAAAAATATGGTAACGACGCCCATGTATTCGCAAACAGAACGTGTCGGAGACAGAAAGGGAGGGATAACGCCCCATGCGCGCCGTCGCGCCAATGCGAACGACTGCTGGAAATAAAAGATAATGCTGTGAGGGAAGATGGCAAAATGAAGGGAGGCGCAGGATGACCGAATCATACTCGGGGGAACTCAATTGGGCGGCAGTAAAACATGGGCGGAGGCCTGACCTTGACGTAAGCACCAGAGGGGGAGGAAAAAAGCACCGGCCTTCGGTGAAATTGATCGCCAACACCTCTTGACGAGAATGAATAAATTGCGTCCCCGAGACGCGAGCGAAATGGGGATGGAAGGTTGAAAAGACTGATGTGTAGGGAGTTAAGGGTTGAAACAGGAAAACAGTAAAGTCGAAAACGAGAAAATTAGACCAAGGAAGACACCGCAGCTTCAAAACGGTATGGAAACCTAAGAGAACTCATTCTACATCCAAAGTGAAAGAAAAATTGAATAGCTACTTGGGGGAAGTAATTTTAACGAGCGAAGTCAAGGGTAGACGTAGTAAATAGAATATTGAGGGAGACGGAACAAATAGTCAGAAGAAAATACCACGAAGATTTTCGGTAGGAAGAACTTGGGTCGGCTGAATGAAAATGCGTGTCAGGATTCCATCATATTTTTAGCAATTAACAATATGCCAAACTCATGCCCTATAGGTATTCAAGATTACCTAAGTAATAAATCAAAATTAGGAAAAATAAAACAATAGCTTTATTTTCCACTGTAGCAAAAGTTTTTTAAATCAACGATACTACTAGTTTCAAGTGGAAATGAAAAATCGTATCTTGAAAATGCTACAGTGTAGCGAAACTAGACGTTAATAAAAACTTTTTCTACAGTGGAAAACAAAGTCACCATTTTATTTTTCCAACATGGAACTTTTACACAACGTAAAGGGCTTATCATAGTAAAGTGCACAATACCGACATTAATCTGAAAATAAGTTTCACGGATTCAGGGCGTACTTTATGGAATTTTTCTATGGTAAACGATAAATGCACTTTGTTAATTCCAAAATATAAAATATATCATCGCGATCAGATGAACTGAAGATGACACAAGGTATTAAAACCTGGAATAACCTGAAATAAACTTTATATTCTGGAATTAACAAAGTCCAATCATTTTTCATTCACAATCTCAAAATGTTCTACAGGACACATCACAACCAAACACTGGTAAAGAATTTCATATTTTGAAAAAAAAACTTTACCTCGGAGTGTTTTTCCGTTAGCACTTTACTATCATAAGTATGCATTAAAAGATGGTGAAATGTGATATCATTTTTTAACTTCAAAACCAGATATACGTATACAATTACTTAAAACAGAACAAGAGACCGTGGCAAAACTTGAAATTCAAAGCAACTCAGGTATATCATTCTTGAATTTTCCGTTATTGTCTGACAAGTTCTTCGGTTGTAACTGAAGCGTGTCAAAATTGGCTACTTAACAGCAAAACAGTCTATACACCTATGATTTCTTCCATTGCCAGAATTATGAGAAGAATATCCAACACTCGGCTAGCATTAGGCATACTGGTATCCAAAAACAACAAAAAATTGGAAATGTAAGTGTTCCTAGGCTAGGACTCATGCAGTCCCCCACACATGAAAAATTTCTAGAGGAGCAAATAAAAAAATAGGTTTCATCAAACACCAATTTGGTAGGAGAGACTTGAAGGTTAAAGGGCAATGCTATTCATCTATGGTAAATTAATTTGGAATACTCGTGGAGTACTGTCCTTCTGTGAGAATAGTTTCCAACACTTGCAAGTGGGAGTGTATGTATGATGGTGATTCACCCTCTCCCACACGTCCTCGCGGCGGCTTGCAGGGTAATACGTAGAAGTAGAAGAAATGTCTGAAAAGAACTACATCTTAGTCCAGTCAATGGGTGAAATTCAGGGTTTTAATTTGCAGCCTGATGAGAGGCGTCCTAAACTGTAGAGTGATAAATTGAACATGCCTATATACTTTTAAATATCGAAAAAGTGTGCATTAACAAATGGTGGGGGTCCAAAGTTAGCTGAAACATGTTTTTCATTTATGCAGGGAGAGTTAAGTCCCTATACCTTTCTTGATGTTATTAATAAGACCTACCATTTGAGTTTCTGTGGTCGATAAGTTTATGCAAAAATTCCGAAAAACTATCAAAAGTAGCTGTATTTTGCTATGTTAATAATTATTGCAAAAAATTATATTATTATGACTTTAAAAGAAAGAATTTTTAATTCCAAAGCAAATAAATAATTGTAAGACTATCAAAGTTGTAGCTGAGATAGCTGAATTTGTTTATCCCAAAGTTCTCAATGTTTATTTCTCTAACTTTTTTGCGAGAAAATTTAAACTCTTTTGAAGACGTATTATCTTATTTACGACATATTTTAATAGAACCAATAAAAAATTAATATTTAACCCTTCGTTTAATGATTCAAAAAAGGGACACCTTTTTCTTTATAAACAATTAAGAGCTGCAGCGCCCCCTATTTACTGCTGTACGAGTTTTTAACTGAGAAATATCAATAGATGAATTCAATACAAAGATTTTTTAAAATAGAAAATGTCCCACGACCAATAGGATTCGAGTTAATAATGTAA
This sequence comes from Rhinocypha anisoptera, assembly GCA_011762765.2. Classification (NCBI taxonomy): domain Eukaryota; kingdom Metazoa; phylum Arthropoda; class Insecta; order Odonata; family Chlorocyphidae; genus Rhinocypha; species Rhinocypha anisoptera. The sequence goes on from WURS02453406.1 coordinate 22,845, forward strand.
TACCTGTACTGTAATGCCTCTATTGTAACACCTGGAAAATACCACTGTCACGATGGCTCAAGGTGGATCTGAAGCGAAAAATACCTTCATCTCACAGTATTTTCCTGTCCAACAAATTTACCATCCGTTGCCGGACTTCTCTAAAAACGATACTGTAGCTTACAGAAGCGAAAAACATGTTTTAGCCAGCTTTGGACCCCCACCATTTGTTAACGCACTCTTTTTCGATGTTTGAAAGTATATAGCATGTTCAATCTATCGCTGCCTACAATTTAGGATTCCTCTCATCCGGTTGCAAATTAACATCATAAATAAAGCTTTTTTTCACCCATTGACTGGACTATCTATGAAATCAAGAGGTCCAGCGTAAAGCAGCTCGATTCATTCAAATTTACCACATGAAAATACTAAGAGTGTTACAGCGACGCTTTCAGAACTCAGTTGTGAGTCTCTGAAGCGAAGAAAACTTGCCGCTACAATCAATTTATTGAAAAATCTTTAATTTTTAATTTAGATTTAAAATTTCCATAAAGACCATTTAAAATAGATAATGAAGTTCTGTCCATAATTCACAGTCCAACAATAGGGAGGTCTGACCACATTTATATAAAAACGATAATGCTCGAAGTAACAGATGTGAGGATTTTTTTTCTTTCCCTGGACAATGAGTTAACGTAACTGCTCGAGAACAGATGAAACTAATTCTAAAACCTACATATACTCAGGAGAATTAACCTACATAACTTACCGTTCTCAATCCTACCTTAGAGTATATTATGGAGGCTAGCATGGTATACCCTAATATATATTAAATATTACTCTCATATATTCCTTAAACTCATTTAAACATAGTTACGCATAAACCCATTTTGAGTGTTTAGATAAAGAGAGAGAAGTTCCAAGATCACCACAATTTCGATCCTAACTGTCGCGAAAATTACAAGAAATAATCGAGGTATGTAAATTCAACAAGCTCAAGTCATTCCCAGTCACTAAAGAGCGTTGATAAACAAACTTCGCAGAGAATAAAAATTACTATGACCTCATACTTTCTGCATTATTTCGCAAAGTTGTTGATATAAACATTTTTCGTCTAACTTCATCTTCAAAGTTATTGTTTGTGATTAGAAACAGATACTGACCACAATCCTTCCCCTGGCACTTCCCACCAGCTACGTGACCGACGAATACTTCTCAACGGGAAGAAGTATATTCCAAGCAAATACTCACGAATACGAAATAAAATAATCCAAGTATCTGCTCAAGTGTATGCATCTTTTAAGCCAGCAACGGCTATTATCACGTACCTCAGAGGTAAAACGAGAAGGAAAGAAATTTAAAGACGGTGGAGAGTACAGGCGGACTCGAAATGAGGAGAGAGGAGTAAAAATAGAAGAAAATCAAAGAGGTGGACGTCGCCGGTGACAGATATGGGCAGGCAGGCCACAGACTGAGGGAGAAAAAATCTAAAGAAAATGAAGCCGTGAGGTAAGTCGCGTAAAAAAGGTGTGGTCGATAGTGTGGAGACGTAAATAAACACGAGAATAAACCAGTGAAGGATCCGAAGCCAGGCATTCCGTGAATAATTAATCGACGGATAGTGTATGTGTGTTTTGAGGGTCGCGTGTTCCCCCATGCCTCCGGTGATGTGAAAAAAATATATTTTTTCAAGAATAATCCAAAATCGTGGGCGTGTGTTTACGGAGAAGCGGGTGATGTTCAACGGGCTCCGAGTGAAAAAAGAAACGTGAGTGCATTCTTTTACAACGCGAGAGCGCTACCACTTTACATGGCGGCAAATGTGTAGAGAAAGTTCGACGGATCGATCATCTACGGTTGATGGAGCGCAACGACCCCTGTTGAGCTTTCTTGGACTACACCATTAAGTGGTCTCTCGCCAAGCCTGCTGAGTGTGCCATTCAAGATTTTCATTATGCAAGGAAGGGGAGTTTGGCCGTAAACTTTTGTGGCTGTTTACAGCTAAGAGGGAGTGCAATACGAATAAGAGAAACAAAAGTACGAAATTCGAAAGCATTAGGCAAAATTCCACTGGGCCTCGTCTCACTTAAACCGCTGTCGAGTATGCGTCGCCAAAACATCACCAACCCGAGCTCGCCAACCTTTACGGACCATGGACTTTAACCCGTAATCTTCAAATGTCACCTAAAGGCTAGACCGGCCTGACGTAAGCGGAACGTAAGCGGAAACGTCTAATGTAACACCTGGAAAATACCACTGGCACGATGGCTCAAGGTGGATGACGCGAAAAATATCTTCATCTCACAGTATTTTCCTAACCAACAAATTTACCGTCCGATGTCGTTTTACGGCTTGCTGAGACGAAATGAAATACTATCCTCGTGTATCACAGGGGAATAGTTGGCGTGTCGACAGATCTGAAAAGGCGCTCTTCTGATGGGAATCGCGTGAAGAAATAGGCTGAATGCGAGACTCGATCTCCTGTAAAAGTGGGCACGAGGCATGTTCCAAACCCAAGGAACGAGGGAAATAACGGGAGGGGGGATCCGTAACGACAGCCCATCACGCCATTATTGACCAAACCGAGCACCGACTGGCTGGCTATTGGCAGCTCTCCTCTCTACAGGTCTCGCTCGCCACCGCAGGAGGGCTATTAGCGAAGGGAAAGAGCTTCGCCTCTCCAGGAGAGAAGGAGCTCCTCACTCTGACATTTCCCCGGCTGTTTCCGATACTCGAATAAGTTCTCGGCTGCACCCCACGGATTGGTTGTATTAACGCGTCCGACTTGCTCAAATTGGCAGATTAAAAAAAAGTGTTACGTCGATTGAACTAAGGTCAAGTGCTTGTAATATCACCAACCTTCGCGAGTTAAATTCCCGAAAGACAAAGATGAATATTACTGAAAGGTGACTCGGGAAGGAATATTTGGAACGCCCTTACTTAATGCGCAGTATACCTCCAAGTGGAGGGATCACCGAGGTATTCACAAAAGAAATGTCATTTTATTTAAAAGCACTAACAGTAGCATTATAGAGATTCACAACGACGTCGTATAAGTGGTCCTATGCATTGCTTTGAATGTACTCACGACGCATGTAGGTCAGGAATCAAGTCAAAGAGGGCTCTTTTCACCCCTTTTCGACTCACGTTTGAGGGACGGGAAGCCATTCAAGAATGAAAGGTCTAAAGTGTGGTATCTTAGGACCCTTTCCATCACACCTTTCTAGTACATTGCATTCACAGCTAGGTCCTCAGGAACCCACGCTGAACTAAATTCAAACCATATTCTACAATATATAAGCCTCATTCATGAATACCAGGGTCCAATATGGCAAAAACCTAATTTTGAGATTCTTAAGAGGATATGAAAAAATGAACATCGACTAATAACGAACAAAGTTAAGGTAATGACATGCGCACCTCAGAATCTGCTATCCCAAAATTTGTATTTTATGCAAAGGCGTAAGAATTTTGAGAGTAATCATTAACATATATAATACTACATTTGAAAATTATGTGCTCCAATGCTTGAAAATGGCATTTGCTACTTCTGCTACCAACTCAACATCAAAAATTAATATTCGACTTCTACACTTAAACATTTCGGTGGTCAATGCCTATTACATTGCCCATGTAACTAATTGTACGAAAACAAATTCGACGCGAGAAACGAAGTCGCCAGCGGCAGGTTTCCAGAGAAGTCTTTACTTTCCTGACTACCACAACCAACAAATGTTAACAGTACAGGCTCGAGTTTACTGGCTTAAGTGAAAATATGGAAAATCCAATAGCCAATTTTTAAAAAACTCCTATACCAATAATTTGGTCAATAAGGTACCATTACGGGGATAATTGTGGATAAAAAGGCTTGACAATGGAAGAGAATGTTTCAACAAATAAAATTCACTGAGGCAGTCGTCACCTGGTCGAATTCCATGACACAAAACATAGCCACTAACTTAGATTTATATTCACAGAAAATTATAAACACGACCGGTTTCGACAATAATCGTCATCATCTGGGTCAGACGGTGATGAAACCAATCTTGTTAATATTTTTATGTGGAAATACATGTAAGTTAGTAGCTATATTTTGTGTCGTTTCAAAAAATGATAATGACTAATTTTAGTAACCACAAGGATAAAATGACTGAAATAAAACTTAACCAATATTAATTTCTTTTAAGGTACGACCAGGGTAATACGTTATCGTCCGGTACAAATTTGTATTTGTATTTAATTAGGTAATAAGGTATTTAACCTAATGTCAAACTTCTATAATATCACGCCTTAATTCAACCAATTGATTTAGTAGCCATAGCATAAACTCAACGCCATACTGAACTTCGACTGGACAACATGCACGGTAGTGTTACAAAACCGTCATATCCGTGCCTATTGATAACTAAAGAGGAAGAAGCAATCGATAGTTTTTATGCTTTAATAGTTTCTCGAGCCGTCAGTCGAGTATGGTTTATGATGGTAAAACCAAAAATATTGTCCGCGAGTCGGCCACACACACATGTAATATGCAAATAGTGGTCCTAATAAGGATAAAGTATAAAACCTTTCCACGAGTAGCAGTAGTATTTTAGTATATAGGGTACGTCGACGACTATTGTTATTTTGAACCTCTTCAATTTGAAGACAAAACTTATTTGGACAACACATCAACCATGCCCTAGGCGAGACTCCAAACCGCGACCTATGGGTTAGCCGGCGAGCGCACTACCAATCAGGCTAACACCGAATTAACTGTGAAAAGGGGCTTTGCAATGGGGCCCAGTGTTGAAAAAACTTCAAATTCTCAGTGTCAAAGGATGGTGTGGACATCTTAGCCAATAACATAGAGTAAACGGTTGAAGGATGGAAGTATTTAAAATAGAATTCCTAGAAAATAAAAGGAAAACGAGCTTTGAAGAATGCCGATAAAAGACCTGTCTCCACGAAACGGTGGCACTGATTGCAACACCCAGAACACGCTACTCGAAGCTCATTCATGAGAACTCGAAGAAGGACAACAGGGAAGGAAGGTAGATTGGAGGGAGGAGACCTCAAGGAAGGAATTCAACTCGTAGACATACTACGCTTGCGCACAAATCCAGAAAAACAATCAAATTTTAAAGGCGTAACGTTATTGAATGCCAGGCTTCGTCGCAGTAAATTAGTGATATTCAGCACCTGCCCTTCATTCTCACTCAACATACGAACCCGATTACGTAAAACTAGCATAAAATGATATCGAATGAATTCGCTGTAAAATTCTCTCACAGGTTTTGAAATAATGTTTAAAATGGATAGACTTCATTTATCACCACGACTACAAAAGGAATTCAGAAAGACTACCTCGATATGCGTAGATTGGTTTCACGATTGAATTGCGAAAGACTACAGAACTTCCCCATATAAAATTAAATGTTTCAATACTACTAATTACTAAAATGATTAAGACAACTCAATATGAAAGGTCTTGAAGATGATATCACAAACTTCGATAGAGAAAATTGCTACTTCGAAGTAAACTGTTGCATGTTAATATCGATATCCGTCTTTATACTAACGTCACGAATTGAGCATTTCACAAAAAAAGTACGGTTATGGTATAGTTTAATTCTTAAATAACGAGGATTGATAAAAAATTCATGTGAACCACCAGGCTGCTAAATTACATTATACAACATGAGTTAAATACAACTTCGTAACAGCAACACGTAATATAAGCTAAAAAGTTAATGATCGCACGGTAAGCTAATATAACTAAGGGTCATTAGCGACCTACCTCAGCGTTCAATTACATTCGCACAGCGAAACGCGACGTAAACATATTGAGTAGATTTGTAAATTAAATTCACTCGCGACACAGTGAGAGTCATGAAAATCTCATTATATGTATTCCCTAAACACCGCAATCAACCACCGCTACAGTATTCAACCCATTTTTAAGTCGATTTGATGTCAGTTTTTATGCCAATCGATGCGTAAAAATTCATACATTTACAGGGTAGGGGTGCCAATTTTTCCATTTGACGGACGATTCAGTACCATGGAAATCACTCTGACTTTAGCAGGTTTTTTCTATCTGGAGTAGGATTATTGCAATATCATCAGTATACAAAGAACAGCATTCATTCATCTACCCAAAAGGATGCAGACCGCGTCGCCGTCCCTTACTTGACGAAAAACGCCAAAGGTCACTCTGTTTATCAACCCCTCGCAGAAAGACCTAATTGCTTTCCTGCTGAAAAGCCTCTTAAGATAATCTCTAAAACTATTTCACCGTCAAAAGATTCCTAAAATTCGACCAGACGAGTTCCGAAAATAAAAGTAAAACTCTCTCGCCGTCATGCTAGGAAGCCCTCAGCTAAATCCCCGATGTGCCACTCCACTTCCCTGGGGGGGATGTTATTACATGAGCTCCAAAGGAACAAATATTTATGCTGAAAGAAGGCGAACTGCTCAAGAGACGGTGAAAATTCTTCACCGTCGGCATGAGCGTCAGGGCCGAGCCGAGGCCAGAGAAAACGGCGGCTGTTAGGCGAGCCAGCGGAGAAGCTGCAGTGCCGGGAAACGGAAAGGAAAAACAACCTTGAAGGAGGAGGCGAGACGGTGCGTGAGTGTGGTGGAGACTGAAAATGACTTTAGGCTGTTGCTGGACGATAAGAAAGAGGCAGTCAGCACGAGATAGAGGAAGAGGGACTGGCAGAAGGAGTGTGGGGCGGGGGAGGGGAAACGCTAGAACCGAATGGGCGAGGATATTCTCCTTGCTCTTCGATGGAGTGAGTGGCTGGAGAGAAAAACAAACATGTAATGCGGTCTCGAGTTGCCTGCGATGGTTGGTTGCGGATCGAAATGAAACGCGCTGTCTTCAGGCCGCAGAGAATAACGGAGGGATTTTGAGTCGGAGATGAACTTCCTCTGGTGTGAGGGAGAGCGGGAAGCGAACAGCGACGCAAAACGTTCTTCGGAAACACATGGATGTCCACCGCCGAGGATGAGAGAGAGTAAACGAAAGCGGTTCGAGAATTTCGATAAGACGAAAAAATAAACGGGAGGGGTCACTCTCACTTGAGCTACGATTCCCGAACGGACAACTGAGAGACGAAGGTTCAAAACAGTCTTTACACTCTTAGTCAGAATATATCAAATCAAATTTTTGTATCTTGAATCTGGCAACAATCCCATCTCTATGGTCGATTTCACGCATTCGCAGCGATAATCGTAGGAATAACATCCCTTACAGCTTGTAACTAACAATTATTGTCACCTAGAAATAGCTGCACTCAATTAATGAAAATAATAAACTATTTAATATTCACCGAATCAGGCGTGATGTGGTGGAAGAGATTCATAATGAGAATAAAAACCACTTTTCCACAGAAAAATAAAACTTTAATGTACAACGTACGTTTCAGCTCACTGAGCCATCATCAGGTACAAACCATTTGTAACTGATGATGGCTCAGTGAGCTGAAACGATTCTCATAATAAACTATTGTTAATGCTTCACATCACTGCAATTCAATCATCGATGAGGATTTTTAAAACTAACAACGCGGAGGATATGATGCGGTACTACCATTAAATGTTAACGGAGTTTGTTCCCGCATGATATGTAAAATATACTGAGAATAAAAACAGCACTTTTCCACAGAAAAATAAAACTTTAATGTACAACGTACGTTTAGGCTCACTGAGCCATCCTCAGGTACCATGTAGATGGCATCCTTGTGCCTGAGTATGGCTCAGTGAGCCGAAACGTACGTTGTACATTAAAGTTTTATTTTTCAGTGGAAAAGTGCTGTTTTTATTCTCATTATGAATCTCTTCCACCACATCACGCCTGATTCTGTGAAAATTATATGTAAAATATCATTGAAATTTAATTGTCATCGAAATTTTGCATTTAATTAGTTTCATGTGGAAATGAATACCTGGTGATGGCTCACCCCCTTCCAACCGCCCTGCGGCGGCTTGCAGGGTATTACGTAGACGTACCACTAACTGTAATTTCATTGTTACTTAAGATTTATCTTTAATGAAAAATTAAAGTCTAGGTGAAATCGATGGTGGCTGCCGATACATTGTGGAATTCCATAAATTAAGTCGAGGTGTTATTTGCCAAACCAGATAAGAAATTACCGTTCAGATAACGCTGCTGGAGAAACATGATGCAAATCAGTTCGCCATTATTCAAAACTTGATCTTATTCCCTACACCCCTCATACATCCGAAGAGTTCCGACGGGGATGAAATAGAAGCCTTTACACAGCGGCCAGTTTCCTCGTACCCACCAGTTTTCGACATGTTAAGCCATTTGAGAACATCGTCCATAACACGGTCACCACCTTACCTCGTGAAAAAAACGGAGCACATTCGACGACGACACGGAAGTTTGAGGAACAAAAAGTGCAGACTGGCAAGAATTATTGGCTTACGAGAATGTGTCGGGGGCGTTCGAGGGGGAGAGACATCTCCAACGGTCATTTAACAGCGGAATGTGCACGTCGCGAGCTCACACTCGCTTGCGACATCGGACCACATGCGATTGACGAAAAGAGGAATACGAAGAGGTAAACATTAAAAAGATAATGCTGAGGCAAACGGAGCCGAGAGAAAATGTCATGAACAAAAGAAACCATAAAGCTGGCACATTCCTGCGAATTACAAGTTTTTTTGTTCCTGGAATAGATGACGTGTAAAATGCATCGGTCTGACAATCG
>WURS02453417.1:0-14042 GCA_011762765.2 Rhinocypha anisoptera
TTAGCTGAAGGTGTCGGAGGTCATCACTGGGTCTCGACCCGGGTACCCCGGTCAGTAGCCAAGTACTATCCACTGGGCTACCATGACCTCATGTATAGCCTATAATACATATATAAAAACAATGGCCATAGTATCATAATTAAGATATTCTTCCATGGAAGTGTTGTAAATGCCAACCAGGAGTACAACTCAAGTTTAAATTGATTCCTATAGCTGACTCAGGTCAATGGTTGTATAATTTATTGGTCATGTTTGAGATTTGATGTGATTTTGACAACCTACCTTGTTAGCGCTTTTGATATCAGTGATTGTTTCAGACTTAACACTGAAATTCTTTCATCTTGAAGAACGGAAGAAAAGACACTGGAATTTCACAAAGCAAATATTTATTCTCACGACCCCGGTTTCACTGTGGCACGGCATCATCAGGTGACACCTGATGTTATAAAATGTTGTGAAGTAGAAGACTGGGTTATTATTCTCAGAGCCTTTTTTGTGGAATAAAAATAGAGAAATACCCAGGGATCATTGCAGGGAGGAAAAATCAACTTCAGAGCGTTAGTTATGAACAATGTTGAAAAGTACTGATCATTTGAAGCCTTCGACTAAGTCATTTATAAATCTAACAATAACGCAGTAAACTTTGGCTGTAGAAAGTATAACTACGGTAAACACAAACATATTTGTCTTTTACGTAACATAAGTTATTTTAGTTTAGCTCTCGGAGTAAGTTACTCTTGGGCTTAACGTTACCGCCGCGCCGCTACCAGCGCCAACAGCGAAGCAACAGTTATAAACAAATGTCGTGCGTATTCCGCGGGTATATTGGATGATAGATAAACAGTGGCTCCTTGACTTTTCGTGATAGTGGAGGACTTAAGTCATGTAATTAGGTTCTACAGTGTCCTAAAATTTACAAAAAACAAGAAGCTATCAAATATTCATCTCAACCCTTTCCTTTTTAGCTGCTAATCTAACCATTATGACGGAAACAAAAGGTAATATTTTTAAATATTGCTCAGATAGTTTACTCCAAACAGATAATTTATGCTTCTGAATTTTATTCTATTCCAGAAAATCCTCTTGGGTTATCCTGGCACGACAGTGCTTGGATTCCAATCCTCAATCCATCAAATATACTAGACTATTTTTGTGAAAGAAATAATCCATTTTTTGATAGAACATGCAACAATGAAAGCATTAAAATGCAAAGACTAGCACCTGAGCAGTTAACGTAAGTTTAGGAGGTTTTCCAATAAAACTTATTATCTACCAGTTGTTAGTAATAATGAAATATCATATTCTATATTTTCAGAAATATGACTGGCCCAGAGTATATTTTGCTTCACGTTCAAGAGCCTATCCTTTATGTAATAAGAAAGCAGCACAGGCATTCTCCTACTCAAGTAACACCTTTGGCAGATTATTATATAATCGCCGGAGTTATTTATCAAGCTCCCGATTTAGGATCAGTGTTAAATTCCAGACTGGTGAGTTATTATTCGCCTTCCTTATCGAGTGGCAATTACGAATTAAAGTCACCACTGATTTATAAGTTTTATAATACATTATTCAATGTCTGTCAATGCAAATGATCTTTTTAACTAGTATTAGCCCTTGTTCTCCATTCAATATGTCATTTGTAAGTCTATCGATGGTTTTATACATAACCTGTTTTTAGAAACCTCTTGAATATATCTTATCAAAGAGTTATTTCTTCCGATCCCTGAAATTACAATCGCGATTTATAATTTCAAACCCTCTTCATGCAATATGTGATGTAATGTTTTTGCCTAACCAATTGGGTATACTACAGTATTTTGTAACATGATGGCTACAAAAGACGCCTTTAAATTAAGGGACTTCCTCTTGATCAGGTATCATCAAGTATTTATAAACTGAATGTGACTTTTTATTACAACAGTTGTCTACTATACATCATCTGCAGTCGGCTTTTGATGAAACGATTTCATATTCGAGGTATCACCCATCCAAAGGATACACATGGGATTTGAAGGAAAAGAATCTCAAAGACAAAATGACTAAGAAAGAGAATGCGAAAGAAGAACCAAGTTCCTTATTTCAGCGTCAAAGGGTGGACATGCTTTTAACTGAGTTAACTAGGAAATTTCCTATCAAAGTTCCGTCCATTGCTGCTACTGACACAAAAGCTAATATTGGTAAGCTAATTAGAGATCAAAGATAAATTTCACTTACTTTCACTTCATGATTAAATGAATTATCTTTTGATGTTGACGGTACTCATTCTATTTTAAAATATATAGTTCTAGAAGATGTGAAATCAGAAATCAGGGTTGACAAAATAGAAAAGCCAGACACTCCTTTGTCACAAAACACAAGAATGAAACCACCTCCAGAGAAAAAAGCCCGGCTGGTATAATTACAAATTCAGATTCCATGGTGGGTTTTGGTAAGTAGTTTAAAGGAATTTTATTTGTAATCACAAGAAAGATTATACAATACTGCTTTTGATTTCAGTAAACATAAAAGTTAAAGCAGCACACACTATACTCTGTTAAGCACCTCCTTGTTGGAGTTCATGTTATCTCTTCTGTTTATTTTATTGGCAGATCCCTTTTTCAAATGCACATAAATACATACAAATGTAAGGAAAAAGATATCAGGAAAAATATTTATGCCTTGGTTCACAGATGTTACTGTTAAATATACCAACATCAGATAAACATTGATTCACACTTCTCTGAATCCTGTCAATGGCATTGAAGTAACCCTGATTGGTTTTGTGGTATGGGATGTAAAATACTTCATTAAATATGTTAGATTGAAAAGTAATTCTCAATTGAACCTCATTTAAAATTCCAGGAGTCATTATAATTTTTCAATATTTGAAACAATAAAGAGATACAAAGGAACATTGTCTAGATTACAAACGTATGACACTTAACATTCTCATGGTCTCATCATCTAATTCATCTCAAGGTATACCCAGCTTCAAATTTATCAATTGAAGGGATTTTGTTGAATACATTCAACACTCTATTCTTGTATGTCATAATAAGTGTTCCAAATCATGGTGAAATATTCTAGGTGAATTCTAATTAAATTAATAATTAGGGATATTAATGAGTTAATATATCTAAAAGCTCTTAAAGGATGTGTTACAAACCCTAGAGTATGTCTAACTTTGGTTGCAATGAAATTAATGTGAGGAATAAATGTAAGTTTACTATCAGTAATGATGACTGTCACTGATACTCCTCAGTGCATCCTTTTGATTCCTTTCTCCTCTAGAGTCTCCTGTGCCTTCTGAACTCTGTTTTTTATTCTCAATTCATAAGGATCAGGGTAATGGGGACGTTCCAGCTCTTTCTCCAAATTCTAAATTTGGATAAATTTCCTTTTTGGGCTGTGAAATAACATGTTTGTTTTGCTCTTCCAATCTCACTTCTTCCCTCTGCCAAGATGACAATAGCCCAAAAATACAAAACAGTCAAACAATACCCTAAATGAAACAACAAAAAAAGAATGAATTACCAAGATGACAACAAATACACATGAACAAAACACAAAATGCATCATGGATTACAAAGGAATGTACATAAAAACAAATTATATATGACTTTTGAAAAAGGTCCCTTCAATCCACTGCAATCAACACAACTTCCAAAACAATATATAATCCTAAATATATATATGTATCTGGTGTGCAAATTCTACTTTCCTCTGTGGTGTTATTATAAAATTCAATCCTTGGGCATCCCTTCTCTGTGAAACCGTTTCTTCTCAACATTATAGTCAAGCAAATTAATTCTTGCTTTTTTAAGTAATTTAAATGATTTACATGAGGTGAATTCATATGCTTCTCCAATGGCTCTTATAAATTCTTGGGCATTGCAACTAAGATGGTCATTTTCCTTCAATGTATGGAATGTGGCTTGTATAAATTGAATCCATTTTCTTTTATTTAGATAGGTACTTCATTTTAACCCCAGAGTTCCTATTTATTTACCTCAGGTACCCATCCAACTATTCAGTTAATATACTCCCATCCCTAGAGACTTTTTCTGTTTACATGGCATCGCTCTTCTACTACAGCATCTAATTCACTCTTATTGTAAGTTTTAATCAGGGCAAAGGTCTCTTGAAATTGTTGTAAACCACCTTTGTGTTTAGCTGGAAGACACACTCCTGAATGTTGTCTAACATTCATGAGCATAGGCCAATAATTGTTAGAGAACTATGGGCTATGCATTTTTTGTGGTATGACATTTACAATCCTGAACAGCTAAGCAAGGTCTCTTCTTTTCTCCACCCACCTGTTCTTTCTTAAATTCATATTGCAAGAGTGTCTGATAAGTCTTATTTTTATGGCCTCCATGTCATTTCTCTCCTTTAATGCTAAGTGTGTGATTTTACATGATATGTATGTCAAAAGTACACATTTTCTCACTGTCAAATCCTGCACTTTTCCTGTCATATTTGATTCTATGAAAATTGATTCATTGGGATTTCAAAAGCATTCAGCCAAGCACTTACAACCCATTCAATCAGTGAAGCACCTATAATTCCTGATGCTAATGGTGAATGGATTTGATCACATTTGTCAGCTCAATTTTGGGTACATGTAGGTGCTTTAATTATGTCCAACACATTCTGATGTCGGTGCTTGAAGTGTTTTGTATTTGTCAGTTTATTTTGAAAGGATTTCCCCAGAATCATTGATGAATCTGAGTTTTGTTTTAATCTGTATTTCCATCACCCCAACATCTAAATATAATTTCTTACTGGCAATCACTTAATGTAACTCAAAATGTATACATTTTTATGAGGCTATTACTATAGTAGAATAAGATAATCATGATTTTCCTCTAGGCTGTGGATAAAAATTTACATATTGCCCTCTCAACAATGAAGAATTTGCTAATTTCAAGTATAAGTGACCCTTTACACTTAATTCCCCAAGGTGGTTTGTTACATTGTTCAAACACATTGCTTTAAGAAACAATGAATATGTATCACAAGTAGTTGGTCCTTATTTGTGTTCCATACACTCATCAGTGTATTATATTGTGTTCCATTATTGGGTGACAAGATTATGTTTCATAAGAGATTAATTTAGAAGGTCATAAGGAAATTGGATCAAATCTTCTTTCTGTACAAGGAGAATAGTATAGTAAGAGAGTCAAATATGTTTGGACATAGGTAAAGAATGAAAGGGTACAGCTAGTTGACATACAACTGTTGCTCTTCCTCTCCCTAATTGTGGACTTTATTCTTTTTCCAGAGTCAAACCTTGGCAGTTTGTCTTTCTCTGAAGTAAGTATGTGTATACATAATAAGTACAAAGTTGGATATATAAAGAATGAAAAAAATTCAAAATTAATACAAACCTAAATTCATGTGAAATGATTAGTTCCTTGTAATGTTCTACATAATTGTGTTTTGAATTTCTGTATCACTACGTCCTCTATAATTAAATCCTTTCAGTTGAGGACTTAATGTATAAGAAACATCAATAATAATTTTAGTAAAGCCTGAAATAAAAATGGACAATGATTCCCTTTAGTGTCACAGGTTTATATCAATTTGGTCCTGTAAATCATTCCATTAACAGGTAGAGACTGAAAAATACATTTATTTTAGACTCATCAAGAAATGTTAACTTATGCTTTTGAAAATGTGCAATAGAAAATGATGACTCTATACTGAATGTGTTCATATCTGGAAATGCTCTGTGCTATACTTTAAAAGGTGAATGATTTTGGTTAAGCACAAAGTAAGGAAATGATTATAATCTTTAAATACAATTAATTTTGGCTGTCCATTGGATTATAAATGCAAAAGTACTTCTCAGTTTGTTGATAAGTTTATATATATATATATATATTACCTACATAGTTACTCATAATTTGCCTCAATTACAATTAGTTTGTCATCTAATTGATACCTTGTACCTATTTCTCTCATTCACATATGTAGTTTTTATTCAGCTGTCCACACAATTAATTCTCAGGTCTTGTAGTATAAGAGTCAGTCATAAAATTCTGTGGGCAAGCTTGATTGTGCCTATCTGGACCAAATGGAATGTCTGAATGCATGTGCTATGATAATGTTTTCTTTAGGAGGGTGATACATAAAGTAACCCTAACTTGATCATAACATTGTTTGATCACATTGTGATTTGGCCAGTAGCTTTTGGTAAAATAGGACATAAGAACTGGAAGAGAAAGTGAATTTGAGGTGCTTAAGTGCTCCAAACTAGAAATTTGAATCATTTGTTTTTTCTCTTTGTTTAATTCCTCTGAGTACTTAGAATTTGTTCAGAGCAAATCATCTTACTTTTGGTCAGTGAAAATGTGAATCCTCCTTCAAACTACTTGAATATATTCAAGAATTAATATTAAATATTTAATTAATAATGATAATTGTCATACTGTAAAGATGAAATTTAATAAATATTGTACTTAATGACAATTGTTATCCATCATTCATTTGTTTTCCAGTAGATTTAGCATCCTCTCCATTTTTTTATTCACTCAGTGGAAAATATCCTTCACATTGATAGTGAAGAGTAAATATAGACACCTTTGAAGTTGGGCTTGTGTCTTTGAATCTAGTGAAGTCATTTACTATCACTGAAACTATTGACCTCTTGTGACTATTAATACTGTAGGTACTGCAGTAAAATTATATGCTTCAGTTTATCACTTATGTTACCTAAAACCATGTCGAAGCAATTTATTTATCATTAGTCCTATGCATACAATTTGTTGCAGGTTAACTCCCTCTGTTATGAAATGGACAAAGCTAGCCAGTAAGTTGACGTGAGGCATTGTTTTTTTGTTGATATTTTACAGGTTTTTAACTATATATTATATTAATTTAAAGCAATGTTTAAGTGAGTGATCTAATGTTTTCTGATAAAGTGGATTGTCTTTCATTATACATATTATGCTATGTTTAGAAGGGGGGGTTTCTACTTCAGAATCATTTAAAATCCCAGTTCAAAGGAAAAGAATGAGGGCTATGAGGCAGATCAGAAGTCACCCATCACATGCATAGATTCTGCTGTGAGTTGAATGTGGGTTAGTTCCTATTCATGAATCGTCCTGCTCCCTTTGAAAATGTTTAGATCAGGAGAAATTACATAATTTTTTCAGCAACATGGTACCACATAGACCTAATCAAGTACCAGTTAGTGATCTCATGTGAAGGCTCATCTCAGAAAATTTTATCATATTACACTATCTCTGCTTATAAAATGGGATTCTGCTTGGGCATCATTATAAGTCCAGTTTGAGTGGTACTTTTTTCTAAATAGTTTCTTAGGAAGAGGAAGGAGTCTGTTCTGATGACCAACCCAGGTTGTGACTGTACCTTGTTTGGGTGAGAAAGCAGACAACTAATAGCATTGTTTCCTTCCATAAAACAATGTTGGGATTACTTATTAACTATTAATGACTATACTGCAGGTATTTGAAAAAGTTTATTGTGGTGAAAGATACTTTATTGTCTTGAGCACCACATGTTAAAAAAATATATTACAACTGGAACATCAATAACCTCCACTGTCATATGCAGCAGCAATTTCCACAATAGCAAGTGAATACTGTAAAGTGTTTTTCTAATAATGCTGTAATGAGATACCTTAATATGGTGCCAAGTCTTTCATTGGATCATTTTGTCACTGCAAATAAAGGGTATCCAAAATTGTGCCCCTTCCTGATTGTTGGCAGAGTCTGAAATTATTTGAAATTAGTATTAGGGTATGAGTTTTAAATTTATACTACACTTAAAAATATTTAGTAGGGACTTTACTCACTGAATGAATTGTTCCATTCTTGTATAATCAGCTGTGGGAGAATTCTGGAGAATTAAGAAAAATGCCTGCAAGAAGTGGAAATTTTATGGTAGAACCAACATGGCAATGTTATGGCATCATGCCATAAAATTAGAATATAAATAACCAATAAACACACTTGAATATTTTGAAACCATATACCATTTTCTCTTATAAGCTTAAAAGGAATGACCTATTATCAGTTTTTTGTTAAGATTAGGATCAAATTGCTTTAAATTATCAATAAAACAAAATTTGGTTACTTCTAAGGAGATAATTTATAAACAGCCTGTTAACATGCAGAGTTAAATTAATCATATTTTCTGTTTTCTTGTTCTTTTTGGTTTTCTTCTTGCTATCAAACTAGCCAATGCTTTTACCTTCTCTGCATTGCTTTCCCATCTTTCTACCATTCAGCATCCATCACATCTTGATACATGGATGGTAAATTCTAACATCAAGTTTGGTAATTCCAAAATTTTATGTAAACTTCCCTGATTCTAATACACTTAAAACAATATTCACATGTCATTATACCATGTTTGTAGTAATTCTCCTGAAGATCTTCAGAATACTCCCAATACTAAAAAGCTACTTACAACGAAGATCTAGATACAGAGGTAAAGTTTTGGAGAGAGATAAACATCACAGGATGCAAAATCCCAGTATAAGGAGGATATTCCAACAATTAATAGAGCAAATATCTACATTTTCTTATTCCAGTGGGATGATGCAATTACCTGATGAAAAACAATTTTCTTCTTCTTTTCCCATAAATTATATTGTCTAGTTCAGCTGGAGATTTGGAATAAATGTCCCTGGTTATCTTTTGATGGTTTTCAAGATAAACCTTTCACTACCCTTAATACAACCTCCAGTTGTAATTCATCTCATGACATATCTCGATTTTCGTTCTCAATATTCAGAATGGCTTTACAAATATGCACCTCAATGTTTTGGTAGTCCAGTGAGTATAGTTCTCAGCTACTGAACTCTGGGGGCCAGGGTTCCTGCCAGGTATCCTGGCAAAGCTCTTTTCATGCTAGAATTCAAGTGACTTTCTGTGCACCAGATCTTTCTGGGGTACCACAGGTGGCAAGGCAAAACAACTGGCCCCAATTATTACCCTGGTGAGCATATTTTCCTACACTTTTGCACTTATTATTTATACTAGATGAGTTCTCTACCCTCACCTAACAAACCAACCTTGGGATTAAATACTGTTTCGATTTAAATGTCTTTACTCTATGCTCTCCTTTCCTTTTACGATTTTCCATTCCTGTTTTTGTAACTCAGTTTAGGAAATCCTAACAAATGAAAAACTGTATTTCCAAGATTGATTCAAAAATATGTGTGAGCATCTCATCCTACAATCTTCTACAAGGACACCAAACTTATACTCAAGACTTGTACAGATAAAGTTACTGTCATAAAAATTCTGGGTAAAACTACTCTCTTCCCAGATTTCATGAAAATTATTAAACATAACCTACTTATTGAACAGTTTGGATATTTTTAGTACATCTTCAATATACAATCTTGTGTTCTCGGTATAGATAGAAACGTCAGAAAAAAAGATTTATGACAATGCACTTACCGTCTAGTTTTGTTACTGGATTAGTTGGTTTAATAATAAAAATCTGATTAAAGCTCACCTTCCATATAGTTCTGCCGAACATCGAGTCATGGCCATTAATGATCATACTTAACAACAAAAGTGAAGCATCTTTCCAATTATGGGAAATGAGAGCATTCCTCAACTGAACACATTTGTGAGATGCTGAGCAAGGAAGTGCTGAAATGAAATGATTTTGCTTACATAAAAAAATAAGACATATAAATATGAAAAAGAAACATTAATAAGCTATTATGTACTTGCACGAATGGATACTTTTCTTGGCATTAACTTGCACTTCTTCATATTCAATGCCGGGCGCGATTGAATTTTCTCCTTTAACAATTGCACTGCCATGAACTTGTAAGAAGACGGAGTAATAAAATAGTCATGAGGTAAACATTAACCGTATTGGTTCTACGTTCAACTATTCAATGAAAATTAACATAATTTCTGCTATGTAAATAACTTGATAATTGTTTAACAGCTGGTTGGAGTTTGGTTAGTTTCATAATAAACTAACGAGTAGTATACGTTGCCCATTAAAATTTACGTATTGGGATCAGATGGATTAGATTTCATTCTAGTTAGTGCAATGATTATGATGTTACTAGAGAAAGAGTCATTTGAAACATACTACTACAGAACTTAAGCAATTGCTTGTTGTAATAGCACCTAATTTTAGTAGCACTTGAAAATTGTGGCACAAAGTTGTGTCGTGTCTTCAGGTAATTAATCACTGCTAGGCTATTTTTGCCCAAAATATTCTATTTGATTTTTGCAATGGAATAGATTCTCGAAACTAGTGACGTTTTGACTTAGTTTTTCAGCAACACAAATAAAAAAAGAGTTTTTTCAGTGGAATTCCCAAGATTTTAAATTGTAGCTTACCAATTTGGCACGGGAACAATTTAATCTTAAGTTATTTTGCACCGCTTCATTATAATTTTTCTTCAATTTTTTCTTTGTCGTTTTGGGTTGAGTTTTCATTTTACTTTCTTCCGGACTTTCAGGCGTATAGCTTGTATATTCTCATTCAATGACTAGCTAATAATTAGGCATATGAACCACATGGGAGACACTCAAACATGGATTATATATATATAATATATACTTAGTGCACTTTATGTTAAAAATCGTCGACATATCATAGATAACATAAGATCATAGAAGACTACGGTCCAGCGTAAGTGTCGCCACCATGCATTGGTAGTAAGAACGAAATACAAGTACACTCTCGTATAAATATCCCATGATCGAAGCCCACCCCCAGCATCCCTATTGGTCAATTCGCTGGCGTAGCATTGAGAGAGAATTTGAAATGTAATGAAAGGCAGGTTTTTCACCCACGAATATTTTATTTCACCAAAGTGACATAACATGGAATCCAAATCAGGGAGTCATAAGGCATTCACAAAATAGTAACATAAATAGAAACAGTAACCAAACAAACAACAATAGAGTGATGCTTTTTTTTTACAAACATCAATTGGTCTGATTATAAAAATTATTATTGTGATTGATGCAAATCATGAATCTGTAAATAAAGGTATTAATATTATGCATTAATATGTGCATTCTAAGGTGAAATATAAAAAATATTCTAATTTTACAGGTTGACTTTAAATACCTTTTGGTAATATGCTGTACCATGCTAAGACCAAGCTGCCAAGGTAAACATTTCACATTAACAACAGGAAACGCCTAGAAACGAATTCGAAAGCAAAGAAAAATATATGTACATCACAAAGTCACTGTGGCATACTTCAGTTACAGGCCTTTCACAAATTATACCAATGGAAAATGTGTAGTGCAGTTTACAAAAGTGTGGGTATAGCAATTAAAGGATGTAATTAGTCAATGAATAGTAGTGAACGATGACATGTACATAAAAATGTTTCTAGATGAAATGAAACAAATTAAGAACAAAGTAAAATATAGTAATAGGGCTCAAGACAAAATTTTAATTCACTGTAACAGTTTGACCAAAAAATCAATAATGGCATTAAGGTAACATATCTATCAAACTGTATTTATTTGATATATTTTTTGAGTTATAAGGAAAATAAACTCACTTTTTAGCCCACATCACGCCCACTTTAAAACTTTTTAACATGGCTGGGAGGAATGTGACATCAGTTGCTCCTATATCATTCAGCAATCCAGGAAGTTCTTAACCAGAGCAATATGGATAATTTGGTCGATTTGTGATTTTGACATACAGGTATAACCTTTGACCTGTAAATAATGTTTGCTGTATTTTCAAAAGTAACTGATTTCCATAAACACTGCAGATCCTAGTTTTGTTAAGGCTGATGCTAGAAACTTTTTAGATGAAAGAGATGGCGGTGGCTGTTACATTGTGGAATTCCATTGTAGGCCATGGAAATAAAACTTTGCGATCCACATATAAAATATAAATTTAAATCAATTTGTAGACATGTTTCACTACACAGTAGCGTCTTCAGGACAAAGTTCACAAGAAATTTGCAATGAATATATAGTCAACGGTTGGTGTGGGGGGAGGTGTTGGAGGAGGCAGGATTGGAAGATCAACTACATTCGAGGGGTATCCTTGAAAGTAGGCAATTTTATGAAAAATCTCTGCATCAAATCAATTCTATAATCCCAAAAACCTAAAATTCCCGCTCCCTAAAGTTAAAGAACCCTTGAACATTTTGGACCAGAGTGGCATTTACAAGCATCAGTGGGATGGAGCCTGAGGGTTCGAGCAGCAGAACACTAGAGGGACTACATAAAGGAGGGGAAGTTGCAGTTCACCTCTTAGCAGGAGGACACTAGGCGAATCTCATACCTGAGATGGCTCACAGGGAGACAAAGGGGATGAGGATGGACATATGGGAACGACTAACCATCTTACCACCATAAGGAAGAAAGAAGCCATCACAAACGACCACATTTTTTTAATCCACTCCCCCCTCTTAGACCTTTCTCAATAGATCCCAAAAAATCCTTCCCACTTTCCTTGAAGACCAGCCCTCCCTTCTTTCCCCCCCACCCCCCTCCTCGTAGAGCCATATAAAGACCATTACCTCATAATATCACCACCTCCCCACTTCACTTCCCCCCTCCCTCCACAAAACCAAGTTTCCTCCAATCCTGCCTCCTCCAATGCCTCTCCCCACCCCAAAGTTGACTATATATTCAATGCAAATTTCTTAAAAACCTTGTCCTAAAGATGCTACAGTGTAAAGAAAGATGTCGACCAATTGATTAAAATTATATTTTATATGTTTAGTATTTTCGTTTATTGGGTGCTTCGATGGCTGAGGTCATTTTGCACCTCTTCAAGTCATAGACAAAACCCTTCAGGACAAACACAACATCCATGCCCTGGGCGGGATTCGAACCTGTGGCAGAAGCGGACTCCTTATTGAGCCGCCATTTCTGGCCTCAAACCCACGACCTTTGGATTAGCCAGCGAGCATGCTACACACCAGGCTAACCCAGTCAGCATATTATATGTGGATTGTAAAGTTTTATTTACATGACCCACTTGTTTAGACACTAGAAAATGTTTAATTATGTAAGCAACAACAGTGAAGCTGAAAGCTGGGTAGTAAAGATGGTAATGAATTTGCTATCAAATTGCCTTTTCTCTTGAATGATAGCATATTTATGATTGAATGAAAACACGTAAGTTTCTTATTACAGTTGGGAGAGATGAATAATTATAATAATGAATAATAAATACAACAAATATGAATGCCTTGAGCATGTGCCCCGAGCATAAAATAAGATCACATTCCTATTTAGAGGAAGCACAAATTTCAGTGAATGGTGGCGATTGCAAAATAATGAATCTTTTATGCAGCGATTGCACAGCAAGTTTGTATAAAACAGTACAGGTTTTGGTATAAACCAATACAGTCAACCATGGTTTTGTCTATCATGCCCCTAGCATTGTTATTAGGCCTAATATTCTAAAATGCCTTTACTTGAATAAGTGTCCAGAGCCTTATGCACAAATACAATGTGAAAAACATCATTCACAGGCCTTAACCCTTTTGAGTGCCACACGATGATATATCGTCGTTTACAGAATGTGCCAACGAGGATATATCGTCATCTATGAGACCTGTTAAAACAATGTTTTTCTCATTTAATAAATATTTAAATTGTACATAATAAAAGAATGCCTTCTTATATACCATATGGCACTGTGATTTTGATTGTTAATTGAAATGATCAATAGATTTGTTAATTAAAATAACTATATGTCTGGTTGAATTTTTTGAGTGCCACTTTGGGTTCTTACGAAACAGCCTCTTAGTGCAACACGTTATAATCCACATTGTTTGGTAGCCTAAATCCAATTGACTTTCATCTAATATTCTGTACTTTGTACTTAATTCAGAGATATTATATTTTGCATGCTCATATTTCTTTTGAACTCATTTGAAACATTTTCTTCACTGGGAAGCACGTGGCATTTTCGTTTGTTCCACGAACAATTTATGATCATAACAAGAAGACGCTAGGTTTACATCTCTGCTCTGTTGCTTCTAAAGAGATAATTTGTTGCTGACTGTTCAACTTCAATCAGGTCGTTGATTTTTAGCAAAGAAAGGGAGAAGAAAAGAT
>WURS02453428.1:0-14042 GCA_011762765.2 Rhinocypha anisoptera
ATTGCAAATTTTGTAACTTATTTCTTAGATTATGGATCGTTTCCACCACATCTCACCTGACTCTATAACGTTTATGACTCTCCTTGTTGAGGAATGGAACATTTGAGTAATATTTCCTAGAAATACATTGTGTTCATGTCTCCTAGGAGTTCATCCACAAGCACAGTGAGTGAGAAAGAAAAATTGAAGTGATTTTTACAAAACCAATTGCTCAACATGATTGTTATTTAATTGTTAAAATATTAAATAGAGTTTTTAGAGGAAGTTAATATGGATTAAAAACTATACAGACCAATTTGCTAATTAATTTTTTCATCCAAAAATGTCTTTGAATTTTCTGTACTCAAAAGGCTCAGATAAAGGATGCAATGGGCATTCGAATTCAAAGTTGTTTAAAGTTCTGGGGCATTTTTCCATTTTAAAATGCCTTCCAAGTTTTTTTATACTAAGAGCATTATCATTTTTTGTTAAGGGCAAGGAGTCAGAAAAACCATATGTGGAATCCAGTAAAAGTTCTAGGAAAGATAAAAATAAGACAGTCAAGAAAAGTGAGAGTGATCCAGAAAGTGATACTGCATCAAAGAAAGATGTCAGCAATAAGGAAACGGATATTAGCTCAGATGAAAAAGCCAAGTCAAAAAAAGGAAAGGTGTGTATTGGTCAAATATTTAAATTCACATTAATTTAATTATATTATTTTTCATGTAAGAACATTTTCGCATAAGAGCATTAACATTTTTCATGTAGAGCAAGGATATACAAAAGGCAATTATGAAATCTAGTAAAATTCCTGGAAGTGATAAAAAAAAGGCAGTCAAGAAAAGTAAGAGTACTTCGGAAGGTGATTCTGATAAAGATGACAGTGATGAAGAATTTAATATTAGTTCAGATGAAAAAGTCAAGTCAAAAAAAGGAAAGGTGTGTATTGGTTTTATACTTTAAGAAGTCTTCCAATTAATCTGTTTACATAAGAGCATTATCATTTCTTCTTCTTCAGGAGCCAAAAAAGGCAACTGAGAAATTTACTCAAAGTCCTGGAAGAGATAAAAAAAAGGCAGTGAAGAAAAGTAAGAGTTCATCAGACAGTGAATCCAATAAAGATGACAGTGATGAAGAATTTAATATTAGTTCAGATGATAAAGGAAAGGTATGTATTGGTTAAATATTTTAAAATTTCATCTCAATTTTTCATTCATATAAGAGGATTGACATTTTTTCATGTAGGGCAAGACAACTGTGAAATCTAGTAAAGCTTCTGGAAAAGATCAGAAGAAGGAAGTGAAGAAAAGTAAGAGTACCTCAGAAAGTGATTCTGAACCTGATAAAGATGTCAGCAAGGAAGACATTGATATTAGTTCAGATGAAAAAGTCAAGTCAAAAAAAGGAAAGGTATTATTGTTATCACAATTGTTACAAGTTTACCATTTTGCCAGGTGGTAATGTAACTATATTAAAATGTTATCCAAATCTTTTACTCACATAAGTGCATTATCATTTTTGTTAAGGGAAA
Source organism: Rhinocypha anisoptera (assembly GCA_011762765.2). Taxonomy (NCBI): domain Eukaryota; kingdom Metazoa; phylum Arthropoda; class Insecta; order Odonata; family Chlorocyphidae; genus Rhinocypha; species Rhinocypha anisoptera. Next base: position 1,511 of record WURS02453428.1, read on the forward strand.
GGAGTCACAAAAATCATCTGTTAAATTTAGTAAAAATTCTGGAAAAGATGAAAAAGTCAAGAAAAGTGAGGGTAAATCAGAAAGTGATGATGATTTCAAGAAAAATGTCAGCGATGAAGACATTGATATTAGCTCAGATGAAAAATTGAAGTCCAAGAAAGGAAAGGTATGTCTGTAAAAAATTTTAAAATGTCCAGATTCTGACAATTGCATTATTTTATGTTAAGGGTAATGGAACCTATAATCCTTAGTTAAAATCAGTGTTATACTTTTTTAATGATTCATTTCAGTGACAATCTTTATATTTATTAGTAATTACTAAGGGTTAAAAAATGATTTATAATTAATTTCTTCTGCTAAAATAAGAGTCTCAGTTCCTTGTTGTACAGTAATTTAATTATGCGGTCCGAACTGGTCATTCACCGGATTAAAAATTTCCAATGGTTTTGCCTGTTGAGTTAAAATTCACCCGTCCTGATTGTGAAACTTTCTAAAAATTCCATTAGCACTCATTGCGTGATCTCCCCACCCCTCACTTAATACTCACCCTCTACCTACCTGCCCACAAGAGAGGGCCCTTCTTCCTTACCTCCCCCCAGCCCCATTAAGGTTGAAAAACCACTTCATTGCCCCCACAGGTAAAGGAGTTAGTCATGTGTGAAAGTACATTGATAATTAAGATGGGGAAGAGCTCCTTTTGGGCCTGCATATTGTGACAGCATTTGTACTTGTTTTCATGCATGTTTGTAGTAGGAAGTCTAACATTGTCCTGCATGTTGTGGATTGATGTTCTGCTATTTTATTTTGCATGAGGGTTGCTTCATTTTGAGTGCAATGTATCTCTTAACATTTGTGAGTGCATGTGAATGTTTGGTGGTGGCTCACCCCCTGCCACATGCCCTTGCAGGGTAATGCTTAGAAGTAGAAGTAGAATTTATTTGTATGGTGAGAAAGAATTGGATTTCAATATGATACTTTTTTTAAAGGCTCAGCTAACTAAGAAAATAAATGTCACTGCAAATAATACCACAGATTCAGATAAGAAAAGAAAACCTTCATCTTCATCAAAAAGTGATGAAGTTAAGAATGATAACCGAGGTAAGACCAACAATAAAAGCTCAGACGAGGAAAAAAAAAAGCTGAAGCAGTTAAAAAGTCTGAAGGTAAATCATTATTTATTCTTCATTCTCCTCTTGTCTCATAAATGAACGTCCCTTTAATATTTACAATTACATTTTGAAAGGATGAGAAATCCAAGCAGCACAATGAATCATGTGAAAACTCCAAGGGAATCTCAGATGAAAAGAAAAAACATAGTTCAGATTCAGAAGATGATGAAGAATCTGATCATGACATGGATGATGTTGGAAGTAGTAGTTCTGATAGTAGAAAGAAAAAATCAAGTGAAGAAAAGAAGAAAATTGTAAGTTATGCTTTGACAATGTGCTATTTTAATTGTAAATTAAGAGTACAATGTACATAATATTATTTTTTGAAAGGGTGACAAAGTTAGTAAAATCTCTGTCAGCAAAAACAAAAATTCTAACCAAGGAAAACAATCAGATAATAAGGAAACAGTCAGTTCATCAGAGGAAGAGGATGACAGTGATACAGACAGCGACTCAAAAACAAAGGATGAATCAGCTGATTCCAAAAACAAAAGGGTAATTATTTTCTAAAAGTCTTGGGTACATTCTGATAAATATATATAGTATTTTCAAATGCTTGTCTCATCCTTTAACTATCTCTAATTATTCATCCTGCCTTTGCTTTCATTCCAGCCTTCTGCAGGAGAAAAGAAGATTGCCAGAATGAAGAAATTTATACTCTTGGCTGGCATCAGAATTAATAATTACAATAGTTTTTGGATAGGTTGTAAGAGTGTCACTGCTAAAGTTGCTAAGATGCAAAATCTTTTGGAAGAAAAGGGATTACAAGGTAATTATTACAGCACATAGAAACTATACTAATTGCCCAGTTACACCTTACTCAGTTGTCACCAAATCTCGTTCAATCAAAAGCCAGTCAAGGTTGTTACTTAGTGACATTTTACAGTTAATCCTGCCCACCAAAGTATTAGATGACTTAGTCATAGAACTCAGGGTATGTGGTTCACTAAAACTTCATAATTTGATGGCCTGGCTTAAGGTAAAAACATTGCTTTCAATTCTGTGTATTTCCCCAAGCCAATGGTGAAATTTGAAAGTTAAAAAGTTTAATAGTCAAATCTCTGTAATTCAAACTCCCATACTTCAAAATTTATTCTTATTTCACTTTGTCTCCATATGTATTTCTTTAATTCTAAGTTTCCATACTTCAAATTTTTTCTGTTCTCCTTTGCGCTTTGAACTATGGAAGTTAGACTGTATAGTTTCAGCAAGCACAAGAGGAGTTTCCAAAGTTTCCAGTTAGACTGTTTAGTTTCCAAACTCTTAGATACATTGTTTTATTTTATTAGGTAGATACTGGAAGAAGTGATAACAATTAGAAATCATATGAGCATGGCATGTTTACACTCCATGAGTCATGTTCCCAAACAGTCATATTTTCTCCATTTTTTATAAATGTCCTTGATTATCGGATTATGCCATCTTAGTAGTGCATATATTCATAACCATATGCATATATTCATAACCTCCATAATTCAGATTTTCTTTCTAATGGTTTTTCTATCCCATCTGTCTACTGTATACTTATAGTTATAAGAATCTCTTTAATTCAACTTTACTTTAATTTGGAGAAAATTTAATGGCCAATACATATTAAAGTGATCTTCATTCAAAGTTCTGTAAGATATAATGGTAGGCAGTGTGATGGAATGATCCTTCACCCCGATTGTATTTAATTTTGTAAACATAAATGCAAAACTTTACTCACTCTAGCAGTTTAATGGATTCTTTTTCTTTATGCTAGTCGTTGGTACTCTCCATCATTCTTCTCCAACTCTTGTCTATTGTTTCCTCTTGTCCCCACTTTCATTCCCATTTCCCTAAACTCTGCTTCTACCCATCATTACAATATATCCCCCTTCAACCATCATAACAATGTATCCCCTATTCAACTCCTTTAAATACTTTGACATAAATCTTATCATCGTTCTATTCTGATACCATCAGAGTAAGATGCCTTACATATTAGATACATTATTTTTTCATCATGGAAAATAATTGCAATGGTATCAAGCTTTAACATTCCCACAATAAGGACAATTGATTCAAGAGTTGGATAAAGGTGGGAGAAAAAATTATGATGTGACTTCAGTATGCCAGGTAACATGCTGACATTATTGAAGAATATTGCAAGATTTTGGTAGACTCTGAAGAATGAACCCTTCAACTGGATGGAGAACATGTGAATTATCACCAATGCCAATTCTTGAATCAGCAGTGATCAGTTGGACATGGAATCTTTGCCAGGAAAATATTTTGGCTCTTGAGGCGATTCATGTTAAGAAAAACCAATGAATTGCTGTAGACTTAGAAATTGAGAATTTCTAAGGAAGGTTGAGATAGTTGCATAAATTGAAAAATATATAAGGAATTGTGTCTACTTAATAAGTAGTGACCGTGCCAGGTGAAAATGTTGTTGAGTACTGTAAAAAAATGTAGCTAAGTCTTATACAAAAATGCAGTGAAGTGCATATTATTAGTGCGGATGAAATAAGAGTACTTTTTATGTTATTACGTGATAAGACACTAGTTTTTAAAGATGATAAGTTTCTTGTGATGGGCAAATCACATCACCCAAGATTTTTTAAAGGTGTCAAAACATTACCAGTACAAAAATAATAAGACTTTGATGACAAGTGAAGTATATGAAGACTACATCCAGACAGATTGTTCCAGGTGAAAAAAGAAATGTTCTATTATTTATGGATAATTGGCCAGCCGACCCAAAATAGTCGAACAAGATAAAAGGCGATAAAAGATGAAAATATTAACCAGAATGTGACAAGTAATATGCAGCTCATGAATGAAGGAGTAATAAAAAACCTTAAATCAAAATATGGCCAGGGGTTGTTGAAGATCATCACAGGCAGAGAAACTGAATAAAACCAATATATTTGAGAGTGGTATGAAAGAATCTACAATAAACTGCTTTCACAAACCTGGCTTTGGAAAGTCTGAAGAAAGGAACAGTAACATGTCTTTCGACAAAAATGAGGAAGAAATACAGTAAAACCTATCAATGGTGAAATCCAAAGGGGCCAAAATTTTGCCACTTCGTTAAATGGAGAGTTCATTACTCAGAGGTAAACTCCACAATTCCGCTGGAAAAAGAAAAAATTTCCTATGGGAACTAATCATTTGGCTGCAGAATATGTGTATCTATGTTTTGTTGGGTGCTACAGAGAATATGTATTTGCATGTATGATCGCCTCCTTCCTACCCTCTCTAATCCCACTCTTAATTTTATGACCCTGACCTTTCAAGGAAAGGTCACACTTTATTATTATTCCTAAATAGGGTTCCCGTTTCCAGTGGCGTTTATGAAAGTTCATGACTCTTGGGTGAGTTTGCTGAATGCATTCAGTCTGCTGAGTTTCAGGAAATGCTTTTCTCTCTCACCCTCATCACAGTTGCCTCCATGTTTTGGTTATGAATCAAAGTATTTACTTACTGTTTGCTACCAAATTGGTTAAAAAATAATCAAGGAATGTAAATATGGAATGCATATTTGGATATATTTTAACTCTGGTCAATTGAATCTCCACTGCCCCACTCAGAGGGAAATTATAAGAAACATGGATTATAAAATTCATCCCAAAATATGGAGGCTCCGCTACCTGCTAAACCTTTGCTGGCACTAAAAGGGAAAAATGCTCCACCTACTTTTCTCCCACACACAGCCATCATGAAAGAACAAGGCTGCTGCGTGTCATGAAGTCACATTCTAATTATTCTCAAATACCTTTGTTGGAACCTGTTGAAATTATGAATCCAAGTGTATCATCATTGGACGAATAAACTATATGTATAAATAAATGCAGTAATACTATGGTTTATGATGGGTAAGATATTTCAATACATTTATACTGAACCAAATTACCAAAAATTACATCTTTTTAAGACAATAAAATTTGCAACCTTAGATAAACCTTTGGCAGCTTATTGCTGCTTATCAGTTCAAATTTCCCCAAAAAAGGACAAAATCGTGTGGTATCTATTTCCTCAATCATCTATTGAATTTTATAATTGGCTTGTTCCCACCAAATCACTCATTTTACACTTAACATGGAGGTTCATTTTACACCTACAACTTTACAAGGCGGCAATTACCACGCAAAATGAAACAAAACAAAGTTTTGTCAAAATTTAACTATTGAAAGGTAAAAATAGTACAGTTGAGTGAAGCATGAGGCCAAGTGTTTGCTTTGTCAGATGGGATTTTTGGCAAAATGGAGGTTTATTAATACTAGGTATTCATCGATGCATTTACATAGGAACTTGGCCAGGAGCATAGAACTCTTTCGTTATAGGGAACATAGGCGGAGGTACGTTATGTTAAGGTTTTACTTTATGTGAAGAATGGCATTTTGAGTAGACAGCTGAATTGTGATGGTGTATCATTTGAGGACTTCATGAATATTGATGAAAATATCAGCACTTATGGATTTTCTACTGACAAGGATATTATTGAATGCAAAAATATCTGAATATTCCAGTGAGTAAGTTGTCACAAAGTATGCAGTTATTAATGAAACAATAATGCATGCATTGAAGTGTTCTTTCTGCCATAGATATAAAATGCCAAACTTCTATGCAGCAAAATGTTACTCCTTATGAAGTATTTAGGTGTATCAATGTCTTACAAAATTATTTCCAAGGAAAATGTATATGCGTGCAATTGAAAATTGCCTGCTTCTTAAAATAATGCCATAACATTTTTTAATCAGATATGTCACAATATAGTTACATGTTATTTTTTATTATATACATATATTATCAATAAATAATGACTGGACAGCTTAATTTTTCAAATGAAAACAATTATATTTCTTTAATTCAAATTATTCCTCTTCTTCTTGGTACTTTGAATTATGGAGGTTTGACTGTATTCAAAGAATTTTGAATTCAAGACATATTCAGAATATTGGAATTCACAGATGTAACTCAGGAAAGAAGCTTCCTTTTATAAGCATTCCAATATTTCTCTAATTAAAAACCTCACAAATACAGATAATTCGTTATGTATGGTTATTAAAAATGTGGAGATTTCCTGTATTGAAAATACTTAGGGAGTGCAGGGCACCAATCCATTGAATTTAGTCCTTGCATGACTGAAGCAATGGATAATGTTGAAATAGAGGGATAACAGTACATTGAAACTCATGAAGTGAAAATATTTCAGGAGCACAGATGATTTGTTGAAATTTGATTATTTTCAATATTTTATCTTAATATTAGTTTTGCAAATATCTTTTTAAGTTGGTTTTACTAATCATTTTTTTTACCTTTTGCAATAGGCCGACCAACAATTATGAAATGCAAGAAGCTAAAGAAGAAACTCGAAACTCAGCGAGAAATAGATGAACTAGATGTTGGAAATATTATTGGTGGTAGGTCATTTCATTATCAACCCATTCTTTCTTGGTATATTTTTAGAGTTTTGTATAATGTCAGAAGACAATGTTATATATGGAATGTTCGGTCACTTAAATTCATTTATTAACATCTACTGCTATAATGACACAGTACTTTATCATTTTAAAAATTCAATCTCATACTATTTTTGACAAACCACATTAAAGGAATGGAATGGGTTATTTTAGACATTGAAAACAAGGGACTGAGACTTGATGCCTTAGAACAGAGTTTTGTGTTTGAAATATTTGTGAGGACTAAGGTGTTAAGAATTTATGTACATATTCCATAACCTTCCACTCTTAATAAGTTGTTTGGGAGCAGATTTTATTAATTTGGGGTTGTTGAGGAGTAATCGTATGAGAGTGTGTATGCATTTGGAGGGCCATGGCTGATTTTTTTATCCAAGTCTGTCACAGGCCCATATGCTCTTTCAAACGTGTGTATGTCCCCACTGGCTTGTCCAATGTAGAACAGGTTGCAATTGGAGCAGAAAATTTCATAAATGCCCAACCAGTTTAGAGGGCCAATGGAATCCTTTCCCTAGAAGGTGTCTTAGTTTGGTGTAGCTAAAAATGTGGGTGTATATTTTGGTTTTTGAAAATAGTCTCTCAACTCCTCAATTTTGGTTAGTTTTATGCCTATCAATTGCCAAATATTTTGAATAATTATTGAATTCTTCAGCAGTTTTCCATAGATCAAGGATAGCATTTCCTGTGAAAGCCATTATCTTGTGTACTGGGAACTTTCTTTGGGCATTATCTATTCATTAATTACATTCCATCTTGTCTTAACTTTTTTGAGGAGCTATCTAGTAGGTTTCTTTTATGAGAATTTTCCATATTTTTGTTTATTTGATTTAAGAAATTCTCTACATGTAATGTGTTCCTCCTGTTTATTAACAAGGAATATGGAATTGAATAGGCCTTAGGAGGCAAATCTAAATATACCCTGTTTGGAATAATCAAGGATTGCTATGAAAGGTGGTATGGTCAACTGTTGGACAACTTTGATAAGAGTGAAATGATATCTACTCCTAAGAAAACAAGGACAGATAAATGTCAGAAGTGCCAAACGCTGAGTTTAACATCACATGCCTCCAATATACTAATGAATAATAATAATAAACCAGAGGATGGAGGGAAAAATCGAAGAAAACTTATCAGAGAACCAGTTCGGATTTAGAAAGAATAGGGGAACTAGAGAGGCAGTACTGAGCCCGAGAATATAAGTAGAAAAAATGAGATATGAAAACAAACCACTATATGTCGCATTTGTGGACTTAGAAAAGGCATTTGATAACGTGGAGTGGAATAAGATGTTGAAGTTGATGGAGAAAATAGGGACTGATTATAACGTTAGAAGAGTAATATTCCAACTCTACCAGAATCAAGTAACCACAGTGAAAATGAAAAATGGAAGGTTAGTAGAAGCTAAAATAAATAAAGGAGTTAGGCAAGGGGATAGCCTCTCACCAGGGTTGTACAATATATACCTAGAAGAAGCAATAAAGGAAATATTAGAGAAGGGAATCAGAGGTCACTGAATGAGTACAACATAAGAATAAATAGATGGAAGACTAAAATGCAGAAGAGAGACACTGAGTCAAGGTACAAGGAGAGAAGTTAGATCAAGTGGTATCCTTTACCTACCTGGGAAGCATGATTACATGGGATGGGAGAAGTACTATGGATATCAAGAATAAATTACCTCAGGCTAAGAAGGCATTTATGATGAAAAGGCAACTGCTATGCTCAAGGAAGATATCACTCCAAATAAGGAAGTGATACGTGAAAATATTTTTATTGAGTATGGCACTCTATGGATCAGAGACATGGGCCATTGGAAAAACAGACCAAAGAAGAATAGAATCCTTTGAAACATGGTGATGGAGGAAAATGCTGAAAATTAAGTGGATGGATAGAGTTAGGAGTGAGGGAGTGTACAGAAGAGCAGAGGAAGCTAAGTCATTGCGGAGTACTATGAGGAAAAGAAGAATAAGGTGGATAGGACACACCCTGAAGAATAATGGGTTCATGGAAAATATTATAGAAGGAAAAATAGAGGGGAAGACCGTGCGAGGAAGGCCGAGGGACAAATATATAGGGCAAATTATAAGAGACGTTAGAAAGAAGACCTACCAAGGGGTAAGAGAGACACTAGAAAAGAAAGGATGGAGAGCTGCAGTCAACCAATCTTCGGATTGAAGTACTGATAATGATGATGGAATTGAATTTATCCATGGAAGTAATTACCCCTTTAGTAACCTAACTCTTGTCTATTTTATATTTTTTACACTTTAGTTTTAATCACTGCAAAGGGAAGGATATATCCAAGTTATAGTCTACAAGGGACATAAAGGTACCATATCTGGCATTTGACTCATTAGAATTTATGGCATCTGACCAGTCAGTGTCTTGGATGTATTGTTTGACAAGGTCAATATTTTCTTCATAGAAGAGATGAGTATGTATTTTAGAGGATTTACTGGCACTATTTTCCCAATGATAACCCATTGTCTTCTTAAACATGAACTCAATAATTTGAGCACAGTGGCCAGATATTGTTTACAAAACTCTTGTTCTTGACGATAATAGATATAACACAAAAAACTTTGCTGTTACACAAATATTTTTATTTTTTGTGGAACAGAAAAGTTTTTGTGTTGCACCTATTATCATCATGGTAGAGTTCTACCAAGTGATGCCTGCTACAATAAATTATGTTATTCTTAATTTTGTTCCATGATGTTCATAGCAATGCTGTTTAGAGTGGGAGGTTAGCCTGGTTGGTGTGTTTACAGTAATCTTAATGTTGTGAGTCAGTAATACGTCTGCGAATCTTTGTGTTATGGGAGAATTTCAGTTGAGATATCTATATTGAAATCATCAGCAATGATAAGATTCCTTTAGTCTTTATTAGGCTTGTTGAAAGTTTGGTTTAGTTTTTCCAGAAAATTATTAACTGGTGATTTTTGGAACCTGTAAATGCAAATGAAATATACATGTTTTTCCCTATAGTCCACTTGGCTATGCTCATTTCATATCCTTGTTCAACATTTAGACTACTCTTCAATGTGCCATATACTTTAGAAACTTTGTATTGTGCATTCCAATAAAAGGACCTCCTTTGGGCTTCGATTTACAGCAATAAATAATCAGCACATAGTTGTTGAAACTCAGCTTAAATATTATGAATTATAGTTGAAAATAGTGCAATCTTGGTCCCTCATACATTTACCCCCTAAGAAAGAACTAAGGTATAAACATAATGCCATACATTTTATTTTCAATACTCTTGTTCAATCTCTTTTCAATTCTCATGTTTTTTTAATACTTCATCTATTTGCAATTCAGGTGAAACCCGATCGAGAAGGGGGGCAAGAATGCAGCATGTAGAGCCCAAAGTGGTGAAGAAGGAACCTGATGATGCCATTATGGATTTCAAAAAACGATTTTCTAGAATCAAAGATCTTGTTAGTAGTGAATCAGACTAGTATTTTTTTATCCATGCACTTATGAAGCTTTTTGTCACACCAACAATAAGATCTTTTGACTAGCAGTAAGTGTTTGTGAAATTTTTTGTCATTATTTAAAATGTTTTGTTTCATTTTTATAACCAGAGATTGTATATGTCAAATATGTCATCTGTCAGAGTACAACATTTAACAATTAATGATTAATATTTCTATGTGTACAAATTTTTATACAAATTGTATTCATTATAAAATTTAGTATAGGCCAAAATAAATTTTAATTAGTTCATTCTTATATTTTTAATAATTGATTTTTTTATAATATAGAAAATATTTCAATTGAACACCAATCAAATTGAGTTAACATATATGTTATGCCAAAATAAACTATTGGATTAATGATATCCTTTCATTGAACTTTTAGCCTACTAAGAAAATTGGAATATTCTTCAGTACTATTTATCACTAAAGCCTTTCCAATAACATCTTCCAGGCAGCACAACTGAAACATGTTGCTGTCTAAACTTTGATTTATACTAGGATGTTATCATAGTATTGATCACTTAGTTTACAAGAAAGTATTTTGTATTTAGAAGTGGAGAGCTCATTTTTGTGGTCTGTTAGCAAAACTAGGAATATTCTATTACCAAATTATATTAAAAACCAAATAAGATATGATAACAATATTTAACAAGTTAATTGTACCTATTAGGAATATTTCTTTTTGAATTGCATTGAACAATTGCTATTTTATTATCTAATAAATTAAAAACTTTTTTCCTAGAATGAGTCAAATGGCAGATGCATAATGAAATACATAATAATAGAAAATTATTGAAGATATAAATGATGACAGGGACTCAGTAGAGGCAACAGAAGAGGTTACAAAGGTTTTTAAATAAAGCATGGAGCATGGCATAAGAGTTGACTAAAAAATTTAGGAATAGAATGAACTTCAATTTGAGTGTTTTCATACGTGGGTTATCCACATTCAATCCATTCTGTAGATGAAAAGATTTTAAGGGAGGAGAACAGCCAGTTAAGAGAGATGAAGAAAACTGGACATAATTTAAAGAGAAAAAAATGGATAGAAAGTAATTCAAATGCCATCAGACAGATTTATGGGTAACTTTAAGAAAGTGAGCTAGGAATAATGACATAAAATAAGTAATATTGGTAGACTTGGAGAGGAATGAAACTTTAGAAGGCAATATAGGATGATATTTTTTAATATAAAAACAAAATAAATTCATGCCATGTCTGTACCAAAAGTAATTATGCTATTTTTTCCAGATCAGACCGGAGATAGATCTTTGGGTAGGGGGAGTTGGTGGGGAATGTAAGGTATAGAGTTAAACTCATTTGCCTCTAATCCACTAATTGAACACCATTCTAGTGTTCAAATCTTCATTAAAGTTAGAAGATTTTTTAATGTTATGAAAAAATTCAGTACAGTTTGAAGCAAAAATACATGAAAAAATATTGCATCAAACATGGTAAATTCACCATTTACATACTTAGGATGTTAAGACAAGCCTATAGGAATAAGACTGTCAGAAGCACAAATATTCTGGTGATAGAAAGTATTTTAAGAAAGAAGAGCATCCAACGATGTACAGTACAGCTAAGTGACTGTAGATTTCAATCAATATTTGAACACAAGATTTATCGCATACTATAAGGTAAGACTGATGAAATCAGTTGTTCATCATTTCAGAAGATGTAACCACCACTACAGTGTGCCATCTTACTCATGTTGCAAGTTAGAAAATTTCAATTTAAAAAAATATGGTACCACATCCTCATCTAACTTACAGTCTGGACCTGGCCATTGCCAATTTCTATTTGTTCATGCGGCACAAATTCATCCTAAAAGTATACCATTTGAAAATGATTTAAAAGATCCAAGCAGTCGCAGGAAATGTACCAAAAACCATTCCCAGGTTAAGACTTCCTGTGTTGCTACTATAAGTAGCAGCCATGCTGAAACCACTGTGTATAGATAAAAAACCGTACTTTGATGATGATGAAGGGTAATTTACCGGTTTCAGTAGGTTTTTTATAAGTTTTAGCTTAGGTTGGCAGTGTTTCATTAACTTTAATCTCTCTTCAAATCTGCATACTTCCTACACCCTATCATTCTGTCCAAAATCCCTGTTCTCTTCCTACTCCTAACTCGTCTACCCCAACATTCTACTCTCTATTACAACCTTCAACAACCCATTGTCTATGAGTACCCCTTCCATCCACCTTTCCTGTCTTTTTTGGATTTCTCGTAGAAAATGCCTCTCCTTCCCTACCATTCTCAAAACTTCATTCGTTTTTCTCTCTGTCCACCTCACCTCCATCCATCGCCAAACCCACATCTCAAAAGACTCCAATCTATGCTCATCATTCTTCCTCATGGACCAGGTTTCGGATCCATATAGTGCTACGCTCCATATTAGAGTTTTTACTAATCTTTTCTTCAAAT
>WURS02453448.1:0-14041 GCA_011762765.2 Rhinocypha anisoptera
AGAGAGCTAGCACTTGATAGGAAAGGATGGAGGGCTGCAGTCAACCAATCTTCGGATTGAAGTACTGATGATGATGAGGTAAAATTGAAGCAGCATACAGAACCATGAGAAGTCACTTCAGTGAAGAACATAAGGAAATGATATTTGAGATGGCAAAGGAATATTAATTGAAGACATGATAAGGCAAATCGATGGAAAGAATATTTGGAGAAACTTTATGATGGAAAATAAATACACACATTGAAGAATGATGAAGAAAGAAAATGAGGTTATGATGATGAGAAAGGACTCAGGGTAGAATTTGAAACTGCATTCAAAGATCTATGGCCAAACAAGGTACCAGGGAAGTGCCATTGGAATTATGTACTAAAAATGCTGGAAAGGAGATGTTGATGGAGCTATTTAACTTGATATGTGAAATCATTCAAGAACAGAAATACCAATAAACTTCAAAAAGAATGTAATATCCCCATAAGAAAAAAATAAGAAGACAGACAAATGTGAGAATTTCCATACAATAAGCTGATCAGTCCAACATCAACACTTATGACAAGAATAATCCATCCATACATTATCTAAAGGCATTACCTTGTTGCTTCCTGGACGGTCTTCTCCCATTCACTTTAGTTGGCAGTACCCATCCACCACCAGCCATTTTATTGATATATTATTACCTGATCTTCCCTTTACCTTAAATCTTAACACTTTTATATCAGTATTATTACAATCAGACTGTTATGTCTGTGTTTGGCCCAAGAATTTCACTTTACTTTTCTCCATCACATTTGACAGTTGTCTCTTCTCTTCATCCACCTATTTTAACACTTACACATTATTATTCTCTCCATCCAACTAATTTTTTGCATTCTTCTTCATATTCACATTTCTGTTTCTTCCAGGTGGGCACCCTCTATCTTCCCCAATATCCAAAATTCACACTGCATTGCATTAAGTGCTCCTAATTAAAGCTTGAGCAAATTTCTTCCAAACTTTCACATTTGTTTGTTAAAAGATTTCTCTTATCTTGAAAAACTTATTTGGTTAGAACATCTTCTTTTCACTAGAGGGAAGAATCTGTTGTCCTGAGTAAATACACAACCTAAGTTGCAATATTCTTTTACCATATTAATTCTGTTTGTTTCTATATATTTTTTATTTTTGTCTACTACCTTTCACTTTTCATTTCTCAATGTTTATGCTTTATTTACATTTCTTTAAGGTGTCAGATGAAACTTCATCACTTTCTGTTGGTTTTTTTTCTGAGTCTGCTACTATTACAATGTCTTCTACAAACCTAATACAACAAATTCTCTTTCCTTTAATTTCAAGTCCTTTATCTTTTTCTTCATAATGGTTATGTCTTCTCCAGTACACAGATTAAACAAATAGGACGAAGGAGATCACCCTTACCTCATGCCTTTATGTACTTTTGCTTCAATTTATATTCTATATGTTTTTTTTTCAATTTGACTGTGGTACAGCTTAAAAATATATCTTCTATGTCTGCAATCTATTCCTACATTCTTTAAAGTCTTAAATAGAAATTACAAATCAACCACATCAAAAGATTTCTCCCGGTAAATGAAAGTTAAGTGTGATTTCCTCTTCACTTGTTTCTCTCCATTAATAGCTGTAGGGCTAAAATGACATTTTTAGTTCCTCTTCCACTCCTAAAGCCCATGTGACATGGCCCATTATATTGTCCAATCCATTGGATATTGGATTGTGGTATGTTAGCCACATGCCTATTTCCACCCCAATATTGTCCGTACAATATCACATACGATTTCCCACCCAAACTGGCATTTAGAGCAGGTTCTATTTTCTGGAGGCCAATCCTCAATCAGAAGTCATTCGTGCCCTGGTGGAGAAAAATGTAACTTGAAGGAAAACATCCAGTTTTAGGCTCCAAATTTCCTTTGTACTAATATATATTAGTATCTATGATGCACATATATTTTCTCTAGTTTTAGTTGTGGTTGCAGCAGTTTACACGTGTACTTTTAAAAAAATGTGGACTATGGAAACAGTTATAATTCTAATCGAGCTCTTTAAGCCAAGAGTTCTTATACAATGTGGAGTCACGACATTATATGAGTAAAATCAAATGTAATTAGAGAAATTACTAAGTATTTAAAACTGCTGGAAATGATGTCCAAAGAAGAGATTAAGAACAAACTTACCAATTTAAAGACTGTTCCATTTGGAAATTACTGCTTTACTTTTGAAAAGTTCTCCTTTCCCCCAGATCAGAACAAATGTTCATATAGTTTCTCAAGTTCATTTTCAAAGTTTTTCTAATGATTAATAATACATTTTACAGGAAAAACTGTTATTTCCTCTTTTAGGGTGTTACTCCTTACAATCAAAATTTGAAATCCTTTTCTTATACGAATTTAGCTCAAGCTAGCGGATTAGTTGGGTACTAGTTCACCAAATATTGCCCACAATATTGGTGCTTGTCACATCTAGCACGTCGCCCAATTTCCTTCCCGACTATTGTCCTGATTTTCACCACAATATATTACACAATAAATTGGTCAGTTTCATATAGGCTTAAATCCAAATTGGTCCTTGCCAATGTGTGATGATCTGATTTACCTTTTGTCTGTTCTTAATCACTTGAATTAACACTTTTGAGGCATGTGATAACAGTGAAAGCTTTGTTGTTGTTATATTCCATATTGTTTCCCTTTCTTTGGCAGAATTTTGGATTTACTTTTAAAAACGTCTTCTGGTATGTCTCCTCTTTCATAAGTCTTTAACTAACAGGGTTTTTCCTTTGCCTCCCCTCCTAAATTCTTTAGAAGTTTTGCAAGTATATTATTATTTCTGTAGCCATGCTGTGGATATGTATCTATGGCTGTTGGTGAACCTTGCCTTTTCAAAGGGTCGCCTTTAACCAGAAGATGCTAGCTGTAATACCAGAAAAACTGTCGGTAGCAAATGCTGACAAACATGGAGCAAAACCATGTAATAGTGAAAATGCACCTCAATGGTTTTTTTTATTATAATATGAAAGACAGTTGAGGCCTTAACTTTATGGATGTCCATCATGATGAGGGGATAGAATAAAACTTGGCTGTTCCACAGTACAAATAATTTATTTGGACTAGTTTTGCTAATACATTAACATTAATTCCTAATTTTTTCCTGATAATGATAATGTATTAGTGAAACTAGTTGAAATAAATTATTTATACTGTGGAACTGCCAAGTTTTTTTCCTATCCCCGCATTTTGATTATAAGACAAAAAATTGCATCACAATGCCTTTACCTTGAAAAACAGTCAAAAGTGGGAGCAAGTATGACAATCAGAAGCAACAATCTTACAGGTTATCACTTTAATACATAATGAAAAATTAAATTACATAAAATCTTATTTATAAACCAAAATTACTCCTTTTAACAGAAACAGAAAAAGACCAGAATACTTTCGATGACAAAATTTTGTGTCTTCTTCCATGTTCAATAAGCTTGTGGCTCAGAAAGCAGTCATGAAGCACCCAGGCTGCACCAATAGCCCCTTTTAGACGTGCATTCCTTCACTGATGATTGGAATAGATGTTCCAAAAATTCAGGACAAGTGCACCAGTGTGGATGTGAACAGAGCTCGCTTGCTTTGAGAATGTTGAAACTCATGCGTTCTTTGCACTTCAGACTTGCTGGTATGTTCTGTTTAGACATGCACGGTTGGAGTCTGGACACAATTTGCCATGTAGTCATTATTGGTCGCTTGAATGTCTTAAGGAGTTCATAGAAAAATACAAAAGCCCTCCTTCTTTATGGAAGATGAAAGAAAAGCAGTACACAAACAAAAATCACCAAGTTCAACAAGTCATCAAATATTGTTGCATCCTTCCTGACATAATTTATTTGATCCTCAGGATTGTTTTTTAAATTTTTTGTGGGATCACTTTCTTTCCCTCGCAACTGGTGTGTCCACTCTAATTAGGAACAAAAGATTGTATGTTTAAAGGGGCCTAATGGTGACATCCAAAACTAATGGAACAACTTTGATCCCAAGTATGTCATTTTTCTAACCCAGCTCGTTTGAAGCTGGGCTAAAAGTTAATAGGGCTGAAAAGCCATATCACTGCAGATGTCCCTCTGAAGAATTAATTCTATGGGGTATTCATGCATGAATGGGCTATAAAAAGGAAACACTTTTCAGACACACATATATTAAAGATAAATAGTTTTTGAGGACAAGATGCGGCATACATGGAGACTGTGAAACATAGAGACATCTCTAAATTTAATTGGTTCATTGTTATTTGATTATGGGTAGAGAAACTCTTAATTAGAAATGTATTAAAATATTCATTTTATTTTTACAGAAATGTCCATGGTTTAAAAGCTTCACATAAGCATCCTGCTAAAGTGAAATCCAAGATGAGCATAAAATATTCAGCTGAGAAGCTATTTTCTAAAGGCATCATTCTGGAAATTGAAGGGTTGCCAAAATCTCAATTCAAAAATGTTTTGTTTGAGATAGCCCCTCTAGAAGAGAATGGAATATTTGAAGTGAAAGGCAAATTTATGGGTGTTGAGATGGAAAGAATGGAGCTTAACATTCAAGTAAGTATAAAATTGACGATCTCAGGCTTCACTTTGTGAAAGTTATGAATATCCATGGTTGGAATAATAGTTGTATCATACTTCTCCACAGTTTTTATTTGATATGTGGTAGTTTCATTCACGGGTAATCCAAATTTGTAATTTTTAAGTGGTCTTTCATTCTTCTTCTACTCAGCAATGATGGAATTAGATTGAAGCACTGTTTTTGGATTAGGACCCTGTTGTGTATGTTCTTTTTGAGGGAATGTTGTTTTGTGTTACACCCATGTTGTTTCCCTGATGTTGACTTTCCCATTTAAGTTTTTCTCATATCACATGTTGGTCTGGGGACCATTTAAGTGGGAAACAAAGGTAGTCAAAAGTTGGTTTATGGACACACAATGTGAACCTGGAATGTACAAAAAGTTTAGTGCATGATCGTATTTGTTAATGCTGGGGAGAAATATGTTTCCTTCCATAATTATGAATGGTTTTTAATCATTTTCCACACACAGCAGACCCTTTAAGGGATCTCTTCTGCAGATTTTATACCCTATAATTTATCTCTTAGGTCAAGAGTTTTATATTTGGAAAAATGTCTTTAAATGTATTTTACTTAAGTAATGCCATGTAATTTGTCTTTTTCAGGATTTACTTCAGCTTCAGTTTGATGGTGTGTCAATAATGGATATTTTTGGAAAGGCAAAACTCAACATCAACCTTTTACTTTTCCTTCTGAATAAAAAATTTTATGGAAAATCGTAAAATCAATTTCATAAATTCATATATGTAATTATATTTAAATATCTGTTTGTATTCATTGTTTATTTTTCTACTCTTAAAAAGGTAGTTACAATTAAGTATTTTGAGCTTCTTCTATCTTCAAGAGCCTTTGGTAATGCTCTTACTGTGAATTCACTGGAATTCATTAATTAAGTAATGAAGGTATACTTTAACTTAAAAAAGGTTGAAGGACCTCATCCTATAGGATGAAGTCCTTTAATTTTTTTAAAAATTTTATGTGGTTAATGGCTTTGTAAAACTAAATTGAGAATTAAATCATGTATTTTATATGTATGAAATAAATATCATTATTATTAATTGAATTAATATCAATGGGACTTTCCAGTAAATCATGTGAACCACAAATGGACTATTTTAAGGACAAATTAGTTTATATTCAGGAATCCTTACAGTACAGCCTGACATATGTGATTGTAAAAATTATTGTTATCTTTTGTTGCTGAAAATAAAGTGAATTAAGGAAATAGTCATTTAAAGAAAATTTATCACAAGCTATTATGTCATCATCAAATGATTGGAAACTTGGAGTATTTGACATAAAATTAAGGTCATTAGATTCCAAATTGATGGCATACTAGAAGCAAGAACGAAATTTGAGAAAACATCCTTAAAAGATATGTAGTATTATGTATGAAAATGTGATTGTGATCATATCAGGATGCACTTCCAACTGAAACCATTAATGAAGTTGGTTAAAAGTGTTACCAATTATTTAAAAACCTATTGCTGAGACTTACAATTATTACTTGGGATGAATGAGGACAATGTTTACTAACAGAGATGATAAAAAAAATTAAATGATCATCCTAGGCAATCCAAATAACATCTCAATTTGAAAATAGAAAGCAAATAAATCACTTAAGAAAAATGGGTACTCATCAGTATTTTTTTTGTTCCGCTTAGCAATGGGGACCAACCATAGAGTTATAATAATACCCATTATAACTGAGACCAACCAATGAACTACATTTTGATCACACTCGCGACTGATTTGGATGTAGTAAACTACTTAGGTCAAAATCCCAGAGGAAAAACTTTTTTTCAGTTTTACAATAATTTAGAGCATGGTTGAAAATTTCAATATTTAAGCAGCAACTTTTATATCGTATAATGAAAAAAATTAATCTTTGATATATAGATCAAAATTTCTAAAACGAATTTTGCGGCCTATGCGTCCATCGATAGTTTTATCGATAATCGAACACTGACGATGCTTATCGAGTGTGGTTGAGCGGGGAAACCGGGCCAAGAAGTTTCATTTGTGAAACACTGTTAAAAAGTAAATTGTATTACAGTAATGTGTTATTCAGGATAATCATGTTGTAGGGGAGAAGTTAACATAAATGATATGGTTATTCTAAAGATTGGGAGGGATTGCATAACTTAACTCCCTGAGGACGTAATGGGGAAAACACGAGG
This sequence comes from Rhinocypha anisoptera, assembly GCA_011762765.2. Classification (NCBI taxonomy): domain Eukaryota; kingdom Metazoa; phylum Arthropoda; class Insecta; order Odonata; family Chlorocyphidae; genus Rhinocypha; species Rhinocypha anisoptera. Next base: position 6,785 of record WURS02453448.1, read on the forward strand.
CAATGCAGCGATCATTTTATTGTGTACTTAGTCCTTTGTGCTCCCTTAACTATATAAATGCAGCGAAAGTGATAATGTGGGGGAAGAGATTTAAACGGAGGAACGATAAGTGTCGAGTTTGAAAGAGGTTCATTTGTAACGGGTAATTCATTCCACGAGGGTTTTGAGTCTTAACTTTTTTTTGGAAAACGTGTAAGTATTCATAATTTAGATTGAGTGATGCTGTTAGACATTAGAAGTATATAGTATTAGATGCTTAATCAATATAGAATTTTTAAGGTTCCACATATTATATTCGTGAGTTTTAAATGTATATTAGAAAGGACAGTTTGATGGGTGAGGTTAGAGCTCAATTAGTTCTAAGCTCAGCAGCGTGAGAAAAATAGGTTTGAGGCGGCAGCTCTTTCCCTGAGCTGACTGTGATTTCCCAAAAAGACTTGGTACCCAGAAAATCACTGCACTTGTTTAACTTTAGCGTTCACCTTTCAGCAGCCAAGCGTTCTATCCACGGGGCTAGCATATGCTTCCATTTTCTTTTGTTCCCTCTGCCTTTGGATCTTGATTTCCTCAATTTCCTTCATTTCCATCTTCATATCATAAATTGATCTCTCCTTTGCTCAAAATTCTGTATAGTTGAATATCTATTAACTGCTGCTTTTCACAGGGACAAGGCTTTTTAGAAAGAACAGCTGTAGGTCTGGCTTTAAATTCATCGGCATTTTTCAACTTATCTTTTCCTCTTACAGCTTTTTCTCCCACTTTTCTTTGATAACTTTTCCCTTATCATCAGCGCTGAAATGGAAAGGCTGTTGAATAGTAGGTAGAATTGTAGCCTTCTATTGGAATGGCTTCTCAGGGTTGGCCGTGGAACTCGTGCATTTTTTTTCATCCTCCAAGAGCTGTTTGACTTTCTCCTCTTTTTTTCTTCAGCAGCATCAAATCACGATCATAACAACTGTGACAGGGCCTTCCCGAATAGGCTTCTGAATAGCTTTATTCTCCTTTTCTTTACCCTGTGGATGAACACCCTTGATCCCTTTGTCCTTTGCCACTGGAACTCTTAATCTGACTGGCCAATCAACATGACTAGTTGGTAAGGACTGGTTTGAAGTATTTTTGACATCAACTTGATCTGGTCAAAGTTTTAGTGAAAGTTTGTCAAAAATCTGAGGCGAAAAGTTTCAAATTACTTCGGTTCAAATAATTTTTTTATATCTCTCTTAAGTAATATCTCTGCTTTACGTTCTCTATCCCCAGCATGTCCACGTGCCATTTGAGGCATGGGTCCAGGCAACAGGAACATTTTGCAGTTGAAACCACTTGATATTATGAGAAAAAAGATTTGGGGGTATCAGTTCTCTCAAGAAATGCTTGTCCAAAATGACTACATTTGAGATGAGTGCATTTATATAAACCACCCAGGTATTTTTACTCTTAATAAACAAAATTTTATTTTATTATATTTGAAATGGAAAAGTGTCTCACTAAGAAGTAAAGCCATAATAATTATATCTTGCATTATGTGGATATGAGGACTGACTACTTATTTCTCATGGCAAAATCGCTTTCATAACAATGTGTCTATGCATTTGGTATGGGCTTTGTTGGTCTTCAAACCTGCATCAAATGTTATATTTTAAGTGTAATCTGATAAAGCTGAACATAACTTATTCTTCCAATATATTATGATAATATTCAAGAAGTGACCAATTTAATAAACCTCAAGGAGTCCATTTTTTATGGCTTGCATCAATTTAGAGAATTGTTAACCACTTCATCGCCATTTCCTGTTATTATTTGTGATGCATAAAAACCACAATTGTTCTATTGAAAGTATTGTTTGTTTGTTTTTCAGTGGGTGATGTGCCTAATGTTTGTCTTTTGAGGTTATATCTCCTTGTTTCCATTTCTGGACGCCATGAGCCCCGAGGTGAGTGTACTTTTTTAAATTCAAAATAGTCCATGGATGCTTCCTAGTGATAAAAACATTGAAGTACCAGATTTTAAAAATTACCTTATAAGGATATAACTGAAAATTAATTTTTTATCATTCCTGGGCCCAGAATTAGAAACATTTAAAGGTCTGATGCTACTTGAACTTTCCATTCCATTTTAAGTAGTTGTGAAAATTGGTTTATATAAAAACATATTTGGTATGGAACCTCTAAGTTCCAAGTTACATGACATTGATGATGATAAATTAATTATGATCTAACCCACTGGAGTGTGCATGGCTACCGATGTCACCTGAAAGCTGCTACCCCAGATAATCTTGGTGATACTTGATGGAAGGTATTAACTTTCCACTATAAAGTAGCGCTGTAAATTCCTGGGTATAGTAATTATTTTGCTGAATATGTGTAGTAGTGACCCTTGAAGATTAAGGGCTGCTAGAATATTCAGCAAAACAAACCTGTCCAATTTCCTACATTCTCCCTGTACTGTAGCTTTCAGGTAGACAAGCTGAGCCTTCCTAAGGTGTTATGATTTTTCTTTAGTAATCTGAAATTATATTACTAATATCATTTTGAATTGAATTATAGAAATGCCAGTCCTACTTCATCATTGTTTGATTCTTACAGGTGCTGGCTCTTGGAAGAGATGCTTTTGTACTCTGGTCTTATTTAATTTTGTCAAGATGTCTGTTAAACTTACTGGACATTATACCATTGAGTAAGCAGTATGAGATACATATTTACTGTTATGAGTTCGTTAATATAGCAAATAATATTGTATAAGTTGAGTATTTTATTTTGTGTGGTATGCCTGCATATAGGCATTTAGAGCTTCATTTTTTTTGTCTGTAACCAGAAGCCATGAACCTCATGGGGAATAAAAATAAGTTTGTGTGCAACAAGCAAGCAGTTCGGTTCATTATTCATTAAATCCTACTCAATCCGATCCACCACGTTTATATTTCAGGCATGAGTATAGTGTGGAATGGCATAACTGACAGGTTATGGGCCCAGACGATATTTATCGGGTAGTATAAGTTGTAGAACAATAATTTACCGCTGGAGAATAGCTGTTTTTTTTGTCGACACGAACTCACAAGGAGAATAAAATGACGACAGTATTGGACAACGAGCAGCGGGAGGGAACTGTTAAGTGTCCACTATTAAATGGTGACAATTACTACAAGTGGGCAATTTGTGTAAAAGCTTTGTGCTTAGCCGACCGGGTTAGCCTGGTGGGTAGCGTGCTCACAGACTAACCCAAAGGTCGTGGGTTCGAATCCTGCCCAGGGCATGATTGTTGTGTTTGTCCAGATGGGTTTTTCTATGAATTGAAGAGGTGCGGAATGACCAAAGCCATCAAAGCACCCTATAAACTAGCCGAGGAGAAATGAGAGGGACCCGAGCGTGAGGTGAGAGATGCCACAGCATTGGTAATCACTTGAGAATATAAAGCATTGTGCTTGCAAAGGACCACGAGCAACCAAGACCAGAGTGTGTGGCTGTTGGTTTCAGGGGCATCAGACCACATGAACAATAGGAGAGACTTAATGAGGGATTTTTCACCCATTTGATGGGGAAGTGACTGTGGGGGATGGTGCACTTTGCAAATCAAAGGAAAGGGGACAGTTCTGTTGCACATTTCCCAAGAATGTGGGGGGTGGGATATTTACTTCAGGGAAGTGCTCTATGTCCCTAGTTTGCAGGATAACCTAATTTCTCAGAGAATGCTAGAGGAGAAAGGTCTAAAGATAGTGGCCCATTCTGGAGAGACCAAAGTGCTGGATGGTGACAAGCTGATCTTCAAAGTGCACAGGATAGGTCACCTTTATTATTTGACCACTGAAGGTGGAATGACCATAGGTGAACTAAATTCAGAGTTTAAAGTGAGAAGACAACAAGGCATTCCTAGTTACTTTTGCCACATGGCATGATCGTCTGGGGCATCTCTGTGAATGAATGAAATGAGGAAGGTGCCATACCTAAGTATAGAAGGGGGGTTACCTGGAGGGTCCGATGTTTGCATCTAAAGGAAAATAAAAAGAATGAAATTCCCTGTAAATAAAGGAGTGAACGTGGGAGGAGTAATTGAAGTTCGTTCAGATGTTGTGGTGCCAAGCACACCAGCAACAATTGGAGGTTGCAAATATTTCTGCACGTTTATTGATGAATACTCTCATTTTTCAGTTGCTATTCCAATTCAAAGGAAGGAAGATGTTTTTGAATGTTTCATGAGGTACCAATCCAGGGTGGAATGTGAAAAGGAGATGAAGATAAAGGAATTCCAGTCTGACAATGGAGGGGAGTATACTGGCTATGCCTTCAAGAACCACCTGGAGAAAAGTGGGATCCTTCACAGGTTTTCTGTTCCATACACATCTCAACAAAATGGAATGGCTGAACGACTTAACTAAATCCGGCTGAATGTGACTAGATGCTTACTTCTCCGCTCTGGCTTGCCTCATCGATTTTGGGGAGAAGCGTTACAAAATACATGCTACACTGGAAACCTATGTCCATCATCAGCCATTGGTAGTGCTATTTCATATGAATTGTGGAATTTTTAGAAACTGAGGAAGACTGATGTGGAACACATTAGGGTTTTTGGTTGTCAGGCATGGGCGTGGACAGCTGTGAAAGAGGGATAGCTCGGTCCTCGTGCAGTGGAGTGTATAATGCTGGGCTACCAAGATGGGGTTAAGGGATATTGTCTCTGGAACATTAAGGAGAAAAGGGTGATTGTTAGCCAAGATGTAATTTTCAGAGAGAATATCTTTCCTGGAAATGTATGTGATGGCCCTGAGCGACCTACACATGAAAAAGAATTGGTTGAATTGTGGGAGACCAAATAACTCGAGTTAGAAGAAGGAGAGGAGCCAGTTGCAGGGGAGGAAGAGGAACATCCCATTCCTGTTGCTGTAGAGGAAGTGGAGTTAAGGAGATCCACCAAGAGAAGGATGGAAGGGATGTGTCCATGCTGTAATCTTGTGCACAGCCCACACATTGATGTCTGGATACCTGAGACTGATGAGGAAGCTCTCTCCAAGGCCCAGATGCATTGCTGTTGGAAGCTTACATGGAAGAAGAGCTGTGCCACATGAGGAAGCAGCAGACATGGGAGGTAGTCAAGAGACCAACAGGAGGTGATGTTGTTGGGAGTAAGTGGGTTTTTCAGTTAAAAGGGACCAACAAGAGAACGTATGGTTAAAGGCAAGATTGGTTGCTGAAGGGTTTACACAAGCTGAAGGTGTGGATTATTTTGAGACCTTCAGTCCTGCCATTCAAAGAAAGATGATAAGAGTGATACTAGGAGTGGCCATTGAGAATGATTGGGATATAGAGCAATTGGACGTAATAGGGGCATACCTTAACTGCCCACTTGATGTTACAGTGTTTATGGAGCAACCCCCTGGGTAAACCTGAACCTGGAAAAGATCCAAAGTTTTTTTTTTGTATAAATTATTTAAAAGTGTTTATGGATTAAAACAATCTGGTAGAAATTGGAACAATTTTGAATGAATGCTTGCTAAAAATTGGAATGAAAAGGTGTGTCACTGATCCAATTGTCTACCAATTAAATGGGCTAATTGTAGGAGTGTATGTGGATGATATGATCTTCGGGGGAGAGAAGGAAAAGATAAAAGAGTTCAAAAATGAATTGGGTAGACAGATGAAGGTAAAAGATCTTGGTGAAATCTCAAATTTGTTGTCACTCAGTGTGACAAGGCCAGATGGAAATAACTTGACTGTGAGCCAGAATGCATATATTACCAGTGTGCTAAGTGAGTTCAACATGTCCGAATGCAAAGGAGTGACTGTTCCATTGGAGGTGGCAAAATTTATAAGGGGAGTGGGTGCTGATGGAATTGAATTTGACACTCATACATATTTATGGGAAGGCGATATGTTATCTCTTATATATTGCAGGTGGTACCAGGCTGGATACATCATACTCTGTGAGCACACTCAGCCAGCATTGCGAGAATCCAACTGTGAGGAATTGGAAGTGTGTCAAGCATGTACTTAGATATTTGAAGGGAACAAGGGATTATGCTCTCCATTACAGCAAGACTGGCAAACTGTTTAAAACATATGCTGATGCCAGGTCAATTTCAGGATATGTTGTCAATTTTTTTGCAGGAGGGTCAGTGAGTTGGAGAAGCAAAATACAGGGGTGTGTGGCAACTTTTACCACACATGCTGAGTACATATCCATGTATGAGGCAGTGAAAGAGGTACTGTGTGTGTGAGATTGTGAGAGTATGTGATTAAATTAATTTCTGACTGAAATTGATTAGGGTACATATGTGCCTACACCTTGGGTCATAAATGTGGACAATAGAGGAGCTATGTGTATTGCATCAACTAACTCATCATCAGAAAGGTGTAAGTATACACAGTAGAGGTCCGCTATAGCGAGTATGGCTTATAACGATAGTATCGGTATAGCGAGTGATCGTTTTGCGTTGGTTGGCGTGTTAAAACATAGGGAGTTCGCCGGTTATTACGAGTGGTCACATCTGCACTATCGCTATAGCGAGTAGATTTTGTCGTGGTTGGTGTTCGGGTTGCATAAATCGCAGGATTCAAACAACATTACATTGTCATGCCTCGCGAATCTACATTGTAATGAAGACTTTACGAGAGACTGTGGTGATTTTACGAGAGAAGACTATGATTTTATGCCACAGACTTTCCTGGGGAATGACTGAACAAACTTACCTTGGAATCTGTGCGCCAGTCTGTCATATTCTGGTGCTATTTCGTCCTTATAGCCGATCAGTCGGAATAAAAGAACATATGGAGTTGTGAGCTAGACTTGAGGACAATACAGGAAAAGCCCATTTGTCTGTGTTGACCTTAGCAGGACGGTGAATCTCTCGACCCTCCTCTTATTTATGGAATCGTAATTGTCAACAGCACGCCATAGCTTGTCTAAGAGGGCGAATTTAAAAATGTCTCCAATTTTTTTTCATAGAAAATGCCATTTATTAACATTGTTGGATACATCGTTGAAAAGGTCATTGCTTCAGCTTTTTTTCGATGCAGTCACCCTGGCGCTCGATGACTTTCCTCGTCCTCACAATGGACTTTTGAATCCCGTCGTCATGCCAGGTTCCGTCCGAGTTGCGAAGATAGGCGTTGACTCCCTTCTGCACCTCGTCGTCCTTCGCGAACTTCATCCCTCCAAGGTGTTTCTTCAGGGCGAGGCACAAGTGGAAATAACTGGGTGCGACGTCGGGGCTGTACGGAGGGTGCCCGATCACTTTCCACCCAAACTTCGAGATCAGTTCCTGCGTCT
>WURS02453479.1:0-14041 GCA_011762765.2 Rhinocypha anisoptera
GGGCATGGATGTTGTGTTTGTGCAGATGGGTTTTTTCAATCAGTTGAAGAGGTGCGAAATGACCATAGCCGTCGAAGAACCCTATAAAAAACAAAAATACTACTACTTCAGAACGAATGTACAAAAGGTAATAAAAATGGACACATTTCTAACATTCCGTATTTTAATCAAAGTACAATATTCTGCTCTTAGGAAATTCAGAACTAATTATTCATGCTCACAAATATTTATTGTTAATTATATAAAAATATTTTTAAGCGTAGGATTTGTTTTTACTAAAGAAAAAGTTTGACTCTTTGGTGTTATCATCATATTAATCATTCTAAACAATATTTTTCCCCCAATTGAACTCGGGGTTTACCAGGTCCTCATTACTGTCGTTCAATGCCTTCTTTCAGCATTGATTTGAAATTTTTCTTCTTCTTAGTTCCTTGATACTGGTAAAATATAGGAAGAGGAGACGTTCTAGTCATTTTTTGTGCGTTTCACAAGGTCAGACGGGCGGGCCAAGTGAAGCATAAATCTCATTCCGAGTGTCCGGCTTTCTACTGTCCTGGCATCGCTTCGGCCAAGGTCCCGTCCTTCTAGCCCCGCGAGTCTCTCCCCAAACCCACTCCCTCTATCCAACTAGTCCTCTTATATTAAACCAGCGGCATTATACCTTGCTCTTCTTCCCAATGTATTTCCCTTTTAATCCCTCAGAAGACCTACATTCCTCCCTGCCGATCTCACCCTAGCCTCCTTTCGTCGCCTCGGCTTCGTCCTACCTTTTCATGACACAGGCATCTCTTACTCTCTTTATCAGCACTTTGCCTCTCAGTCAACCCCCCTATGCCTCCTGATTCTCTCCCTTTCTTCACTGTCTTGTTCTTCCACACACCTGCTAGGTGAATCGTATTGCCTGCTGCTGGGCCTTGATCACTAGTAAGAACTCCACCTTGAATGAAATCGATTAGTGTCCCATGCACAAGACCAAAAATTAGCAGCATTTTTCAAAGAAAATCTAACAATGGTTTACCATGGCTACTCACATGGTAAACACTGAGCACTACTACTATGCAGTACATCCACATTTTATTGGAGGCGTGTGGCTTTGTTAGTATAATTTTGCTTAGAAATTTCCAAATCATTCTTAAATGTTATGTCAAAGCGTTCTGTAAGTCGAAGACGATACAAGGGGAGGGAGCGTAGATTCCTCCTGTTTTCAACAATTTTTGCAAAACGCTTTCACTTTAATTTTATATTAGTTTGCTCATTCATTTTTGCAATTAATGTATAAATAGTACAATATTTGTTGTATTCTTGGACTTTTCCACGATTGAAATGTTTATTTGTTATGCCTGTACTCTGCCAATATTCAATGGTATGAAAACCACAAAACAAGATCTGAGTGATTTTTTGGCTACCGTATTGAGAGGTAGAGTTACTGGCCCCTCTACCATTATTTGTAATTATTCTCACACCGTTGGGCAAGTTCTAGCTTCTCTAAAACCTCAGTTATCAATCCATTCTTAGAGTTGGAGGTGTGGTTTTTGTATATAATATACGATATTTACGTGTGTTTAAAAAAGGACTGAAATAAATTTTGCATTATTTTTACCTGGCGTTACTTTCTGTCATCAAACACAACTTAAACCTTTTTGGTTAATGACGTTACGCCGGACCTGGTGCCGTTCACACCTCGGAAATAGTGGCAAAATTCCATTTGATTCGATCCAAATAACAGCACGCGAGATACTCTCCAATAACTGGGTTTGTTTCCTTAAAATATATTCTGGCATGGGACTAACGCGAGTGACGGTGTCGAGGAAGTCCAACCCCTCGAAAATGCATACTCCACGTCTTGGTCTACTTTTCTGACCGACTTATTTGAATGCCCGGAACCAACATAGCCGCGTTATATGACCTCTGAGCATAAGCTATCAACAATCCGCAGGCGTTGTTCTAACCCTACGAGTACACTGGCGCGGAAGATCCGCTGCGGATTCACTTGTGGCTCACTTTTCGAGTTCCTTCCAGCGCCTGAGTCTCCAACACTCGGGCGCCTCACAAAGAGCTCGAGGCATTCACTCGTCCCATTCACCAAGCCACTACCCTCGATGGTCGCTGCATAGACGTCGGTCAGCGGCCTCCACAGAGAACCCTTCCGCTCTTCTCTCCCCGTGCCCACCCGCTCTTTCCTCCAACTCCCCTTAGCTCTTCCCTTGCCTTCGCCTTGAGTTGTCCCGACACCCGCCCCCACCCTTCTCTCCAAAACCATCCCCGTGCACTCCGCGACTCCACCGAGGTCCGACCGCACTCCTGCGTTCTCTTCCCCCATCACCCAAACCCGGCTGGCTCTAGAAGCAGTACAGTCAGATTCCCCTCTCCTCCCTCCTCCGCCTCCCTCTCTCTCTCTCTCTCTTCCTTTCCTCGCCCCGCCTCATCTTCCCCCTTCGCTCCGTGTTGCTCCATCATTTCGAGAGGGGGTGGCAAAGGCCCCGAGGTTGGGTTGAAATGCTCGTCCACATACAGAGAGGGGCAAGAGTCGAGGCTCCATTAAGACTCTTCGGAACAATGAGGGCCCTTATGCTTCCGACCTCGAAATTTCCCCCATGTTTCTCATCTGCTGACCTCTCCGCTCCCGTTCCCCCTTCCCGTCCCCACCCGTTTTCCTCCAAAAACCATCTCTCTCTCTCTCTATATATATATCTCGCTCTCTCTCTCTCTCTCGCCCACTTCAATCCGCGCTCGCCATTACTCTTTGCTCTTTCCTTCGAAAAGCACCCTTACTCCGGCAGTGTTCAAAAATAGACGTGATGGTAATACAAGGACCTTTGGGGAACGTCGAGGGCAGGTGGATTAGAAATCGATTCGAAGGACTCGTACATTTTTGTAGTGCACGGTAGGAAAATTCCGACATTTTCACGGAAGTTACTACTTTGTAGAAACTCATTTTCCTTGTATCCATGGCGATTAAGTTGGTGGCGCTACTTCATCTTCTTCTCCATTCGTGACACAATATGGTATTTTTGGTGCGTATAATTCGCGTCAGTAGCGTGAGATTTCATAAGACGAACTTGTAAACATTTTCCGCCTTTCACGGCAACTATTAGGAAAGTTTTCGAATGTGATGAGTGAGCTCTTTGTTTATGCCACAATATTTCTCTACAATAAACTTTCTTTATATCAATATCGATTTGACATATAAATGGTTGTCATTGTTCTTGTAAATCAATTTTTAAAAATTATTTTGGTACTCAAAAAAGTCTTGACTCTTTCATGTGGAAAAATAATTTTGATTGAATCTAAATAGATGATGAAACATTATTAGAGTCAAATATAATGTAATTTATCCGTTTATTTTAATCACCGATGCAAAAATAATAAAATGATTCAATTATGTTTTCCTGTATCGCGTTTCTTGGCATTATGAAAAATTCTAAAATATGTAAATCTCGCCATCCCAGCGCTTCACCATTGCTATATTTTCCCTCTCCACATCCCGTGGCATTATTTTTCTGTTCGCTGAGCACATAATTTGTGTAATCCCTTAAAAACAAAAAAAAAATGATTATATCGCTCAGTGAGCCAGTTTTTTTTCGTGTTCCTTTTTTGTGCCCTACGGATTATCTACTGAAGCTCACTTTACTGTCCGGAGACCATGAATCGTTTGAAATGGCATTTTGAGTTAATTCTAGTGCTTTTATTTTGCTAGAGCTCTCCTTTAATTTTTTTTCTCCCCATAACTTTTCAGAGGGAACTATCTCGCGGAGAGTTCTCGACACAAAACGAGTGATGCCGCTCAACTCCCACTTGCCCTCCAATCCTCTTCCCCTTCCTCATTTATTTTCGTCATTCTTCCATTTAATACATTTCCATTCTGCTCTTCCCAAGAGTTCCGCCAGCTATAATTATCCTTGAGGGGAGTCTTCTTCTTGCCTCCTCTTCCCGGGAGCGATCATCTTCCTCCTTCATTTTCTCTCTCTCTCTCTCTCAACTCGTGCCCTTTACCTCCGCCCTTTTCCGTTGTTCGCCCACTTCGCGCTTGCCCATCTTCGCCCATCCTCCTCTCACTGTTCCTCCCTTCCCTCTCATCGACTTAACCTCTCCTTTAACTCCGAAACATCTCACCTCCACACAACGCACTCCAATGCCCTCGTCTGTGCGTGCGCGGATGACTGCCTCCCTCTTCCCTCTCTCTCTTTCTCATTAACGGAGACCTCAATACTCAAGATCCCTTCTCGACTTTTCTAAACTATGCCGTCCCTCATCTCTTGACTTTTCCGTTTCTCTTTACTTCAACCCGATGTAGCTCTCTCTCTCTCTCTCTCTCTCTTTCTCTCCCTCCTCAAAAAGTCTCCCCCCCCCCCAAGGTTAAACGGGGTCTCACATTTTCTTGCTTAATCGTTTCAAATTGTTCCCTACTCTCCAGAGTACTTAGACCGACCTAGCTTTTTCCCTTTTTCCTCCCCCTCCCCAATCCTCCCTCAGTCGTACTTTGATTAAAAACACTATCAATAAGACGACCCTCATTCGTTTTTCACGTTAATGGTTATTGTAATTTCCCGGGCCACGCTCGTTGCTCGGGTTATGTGCGCTGTCAAGACGAGTGATTAAGTGCATGAGTTACAAGTGAATATCGTCGTTCTTGCGTTCCATAAAGTCGTTTGTCAATCCACATATTTCCTTCACCCCCGTCGTCGTCCATCTCGATTCACTTTAACGTCGCTCACCTATTTTTTTTTAAAGAAGCTCGGCCTCCCCTCTCCGCCACTCTACTACCATCTAATCCAGCATTTCCTCTCCCTTCTTTCCCCACGACGGCACCCCCCTCCCCTCCCCGGTCCCCCTTTTCATCGTCTCCCCTCCACCAACCAATACCTCCACGCCCCCCTCCCTCGAGAGCTCCCCTAACCTGGGACCCTTTTGTCCTCAGGTTCCCTCCCTTCAACCCGTCTCCCCCCACCCCCAGCCACTCGACACATTTTTGGGATTCGACAAACGAAAGCTTCTTCGTCTCATTTCAACTCCTGCTCCGCACCGCGCCTCAATTGTAGCTCTGAGTAATTTATTGACGTGTCGCCTGATTGCTTTTGTTGCTTGGATGGAGAATTATTTAGGGCGACTCGGCGCGGCCCATTTTAATAGTCTCCTCCCACCGATCGTTAAACACCGAGCGGGAAATTTTTTTCTCAATTTTTCCATTACCAGAGTTGAATACTAGGTGGAGTGTATAGGCATGTAGGGAGTTCCCAGGGTATTAATTGAAACCTGGAGATGGTTGCCTGTTTGAATACAGGGTTCATGTAAAGCTTTTGAACAAGGACGATGAGAGAAAAAAAATGCATATGTGGTTCGTGTGGTTTAATGCACGGGGATTTGGTCGAGCCGCCGCATAAAGCTGAAAATTTTTCCGTATTTTAAGTTCACCGAACTTTTATAAAAATTAAAAGAGGAACGTCATTCGGTAATGTTCAGCTTATTTTTTTTAGTACCATCATCGTCATGTAAGCCCTTCGAGCTTCCATAAGAAACTGGCAGGAAGTTAAGTCACCATCCTATAGGACTATTTATTTCTTCTACAAGTCACAAGTTTGGACTGAAAATACTCTTAAATTAATTTTGCTTTAGTGGAATTTATCTGTATTTCTTTGTACAAATTATATTTTTAATATACAAGCAATTCTATTTCCAGCGGATTTGTATATATATATATATCTTTTATCTCCGGAATACGAATTTATTTCTATGATATGATTTTATTTATAAATTTTCAATATACAATTAATTATCTACAAGCTGGCAAAATTTAATTATTAAAGTTTAAAGGTCTGTAGCAATTAACACAGCAAGCGAGTAATTGTGCTCGAATATGCATGGAAAATAAAGATTGAATATAATTGCTGAGGAGATATTTTTTTGTTATATAATGCGTCTAAATGCAGTGGAGTTCTAAAGTAATTTTGAAAAATTTTATGGCACTCCGGTTAACCGAAAGTCGTACTTTCTACTGAGCATATGTAGTATTTATCATTTTTATACATGATCGGGCTACTTGCAAACTAAATATTCTGATGGAGTAGTATAGTTGATATTTTTTCAATCATATTATAGCAAAAATTCCATGCCTTAGTTACGATATAATTCTTATATCTGATATTTTAGAATTTACTCTCAAAAGTATTTCATATTTATGTTATCAATAAACAGTTATTTGTAACACATGCCTGGAAAATACCCTGTTTTGGGATGAAAATATCAATTTTTGATCAGTATCAAAATACACTATTATAGGTCAAGAAAAATTTTTACTACCCTGTGTGGTGTATTGTTTGACACATGTAGTTTTAGTTGCACTAGAATACGTCCCAGGATTCGCCCTCGCCTTCCTCTCATGCTGCCAACTTAAGCCTCGTCAATAATCTTGACTCTTCCATGGTTTACTTTACTGAATAATATACTATTATTATTTTAATTTTCTTATGAATCCTTTTATGTATTAATTTGGTTAAACTATTGAAGAAACACTGTTCCTATTCCGCATTTCAATTGGTTACTTTCATTTAATGTTGAATTTTTTAGAAGTGGAAGGTGAATAAAACGTACGTATTTTGAAAATTCGGACACACTTTTCGTCACAAATGGTAAGGTAATTATTGACAGTTTCATACAATTCCTACCATTAAATATTTCACATTATATTTCAAGAGTACTTTTTAAATAGCAAATTTAATATACTTCCGCAAATAAATTCATGGTAGGTTATTATTTAATCGGAAATTTAATCATTTTGTCGTTACACAAATGATGTTTTTTTAGGCGCTTCATCCGCCACACGATTCCCTGTCCCATTTTATTCCGTAGGATCCCAAACAACCGATTTTCTTTTGCTTTACCTTCATGCAAACATAGTTATCTCTTACGCCCACAAACGTACGGGTGCGTGGAATACTTCTCTTCCCCCACCCGGCTCCTTTTCTCTCTTCCCTTCTGCACTAAGCGGATGAACAAAGTTTGGGGGCGCACGAGAGCGGATGGTGTGGGGGGAAACACACTTACTTCAATGATCTGTGAATATTTCATGTGACGCTACGCCAATGGGTGTTTCCCCTACCACCCACTCTCACTCCGCCTCCTCCTCCGCCCTCCCATCTCCTCTTTGTCCACTCCCCCTCCACCTCCTCCCCTCTCCATTCCTCTCCCGCTCTCTCCTTTCCTTCCGGTCTCGCACTCGTACTCTCTCTCTCTTTCTCGCTTTCCCTTCTCTCTCCGTCCTACCGTGTCTCTCAGTTCTTCTCACGTGAACTCTTCCTTCATTTCCTACCTCTTGTATTCCTCTCGGGCACCGCCACGAAGGGACTCGAACGAAAAAACTCGCGCGGCCTCCACCACTCGATTCCCTGGCGTCACGGAGACCTTTGCATGAATCCTCATACCCTCCTCCCCGCCCCACTCCTCGACCGCCCGAATATCTCCCCGCCCCCTAGTACTGTGGCGCCGACAACCTTCCCCAGTGTTCGCCGCTTTTCTTTCCGCCTCCCGGTTTGGCCCTGCTCGCGTACCCTATCCTTCCTCTTCCGTCCACATGCGCCCCACTTCCTTCTTCCCCTGTTATGATTTCCACCCTACAAATACTATTTACCTTTCTTCTTGAAAATGCTCAAAAAGTCCGCAGCCTGTCGTCCCACATGTACCAAGCCACCGACGAATAAAAGAATATATACGCCGCATATTCGTCATAGGAATTGTCGTTCCGTTCTCATTTTTTTTTATCGCGTGCAGTCAGTTTTCACTCGATTATTTATATTCCCATGGAACAAAGTAAATGTCTTACAAGCATAACTTATGAATATTTATACGCATACTTTTTAAGTCCCGCGTACTACTTCTTTGTCCTTCCACTTTCCACTAAACAATTGATATTTTTTACTGGATTTATTAATTTTCTGATGAGTTAATATTGTTCCACCTTCATTGTTTTTAATGTAATAATTAGGTAGATAATTTTTAATTGTTCATTAAAAATTTTTTTACGTTCTCTCATTCTCTTTTTTTATTTTAACGTAGAAACAGAGCAAAGGTTTTTATGTAACATCATGAGACAATATTACAACATAATTGAACTTTATTGTGAAAAGAATACAGATCTCTGTTGAAATAATAAAATTTGCTTGGTGGAAGATTGAAAGTATATTAGTTAGGAGAGTGATTATACAGCAATGGAATGTAATATTTCGACATTAAATTTTATATAAAATATAATATGGGTTGACTTGGGTCCAAAAATGAACGAACATTTAGTGTTCGTTGAAGTACGTTACTGTGTTTTTCTGTCGGTGTTAAATAGCAGAGTTATACGTCCAATAGAACATAGCTTTTATAGCCGTAGTAATTAACAGTAACAATTACGCGTTTATTAGAGAATACATTATATAGTGTATAGCCATGATAAAAATATCCGATTAGACGTGTTCGATATAGATCTGCTTACGCCTATTAAGAAGTGTTTCGTTTTTAGAAGTTTAGATTTTTTCGATTCGTTTTTAGATTAAGAAGTTTTATTGAAAAAGAATATTGGTTATCAAAAGTTGTGACTGGTTGGAATGAAAAAATAACAAACCTAATTTTTTATATGCAAAATACATTTCCAAGGGACGCTATATCTAAAAAAACATGACAAAATTTAAAAATGTTAATTTTCCAGAAATCTAGTTAGGTTTTTAAATGATAATATAGGTGCAGAGTCTATGAGGATTAGCTCCTAGACGGAACGGAAGGAAATGATTGGAAGTCCATATTTTCATTTTATTTACTATGAACTTCAATATGCATCTCGGGAGGGTTTTATTTGATCAAATTGAAAATAGGAATTAAAACCCTCAGTTCTAAATTTAGTGTTAATTCATGGCAGGATATGAATGAATGGCATTTCAGGGCGCTCTTCAGTTCGGGAATATGAATCTACAGTGTATGAGGCTGAGGATAGAGTATTTTTCCTTGAATTAACTTTTAATTATTCCTTAATTAATCATTAAAGAGTGACATTGAAATGGTTGGGGCAACAGGATGGACATCAGGGGAGTCATCTAATGTGTTTATAGTTGAAGACGTCAATCATTCCGATTTCGTATTGCCTTCTAAAATAAATCATAGTTTTATGAATGCCTAAATCATATTTATTAGCTTTTCATTTATTCTGTTTGTACTTTTTTCTTACACAGAAGTATTTACTTATTTTCACCACGTACTAGTGGTGCTGGAAGAGTATATTTGACAGGTCTGAGAGTACTTAGAAAAGATAAGGATAACATCAAGTTCAGACATATTCTATATAATTTTCATTTTTTCACTTCAGTAGATCAAGATTATAATGCTAATAGAATTTCTATCACTGAGAGTCCTTTTATAACACTTCACATCAGAAAACAGTGTAATTTCCAAAATCGATGGAATGCTTCACCCTTCTCCAATTATTTCGAAAAATCGTCTTCGTATGTTAATTTCTTATGACGCACAGATCTTCTTGACGATAAAGATGTTTATATAAAGGCATGGAATTCATTATATATTTCATGTATTATCCTTTCATAGACGACTACCGTGTTCGCCAAACGTTTTTAATTTCTAAGTGATACATTTACGTTGAAAGCACTCCTATTAGTGTATTATTATTATTTGTGGTTTTTGAAGCTTTTATCTGCAATTTGAAAAGTAATTGGGACAATCTATCTCTCCTATTTCTCCACAATTATATTTCTCGGCTGATGGCTCTCATTCAATATGGGAAAACCGAGTGACGATGTGGACTCTGCTTCATTCACACGCAAAAAATCTATGGGATGACTTGAATTAGCTGCGTGTTTTTATATCTATAAGTGAACTTGTATGCAGTTTCTGTTATCATGGACGTCTGGTAAATATTAAATTGGAGTAGGAGAGTTGAAACCATCGTCTCTCTTTTATTGGGTGGAAAACGGTGCGCTTCCGGCCTTTGTACACAGTGGATAATTCTTTTCCCAATGAATTGATCAAAATTATCTAAAAAAAGAAAAAGTGCTTATTTTATATTGGGCCTCAGTCCCCATGGAATTGGCAACAAGAAATAGAGAAGTATTCTGCTTGTTGCTCGAAACTGTTGACCGTACCTGTTAATACCCGGGATGGACTCTTGAAAAGAGTAATCATATCTATATTCACTGGGAACGATTCCACTTGGTTCACTATGCGCAATGGTGAGACAATAATGGTGGCAATAAAACTTGATAACACATTTTTTGCCGTTGACATTTTCAAACTCGGTATGCTTGTAATTGCTGAAAATAAAAAAAACGAAATTTCTAATTTAAAAATAAAATATATTCTTACAATTAATGAGCATCATATATTTTAATGTAAATGTTAACTTTAATTTAATTATCTCTGATAACGAAAAATAATAAATAACCGAAAGCGATAAATAATAAATATAGAATTATAAGGATCAATTAAACCCTTAGGGAATATCAGCGTACTATGAGATATATTCCGCATACACATATGTACTACCACAGTGGTCTTTTATCCTCCAGCAAAGAAAAATTGTGAGCTAGAAGTTACCAATCCATGTCGACGAAACAGAAAAATTCCAGTCAACATCTAATTGAGACAATTACTCATGGAATGCCTCGTTCAGTAAATTAAACATTGCATAAACTTGCTTTTCTAGCGAATGTTTAACGAAAGGTTTTATTTTTCATTAATATGCTGTTCCTTCTAGTATACGTTGTGACTTGTCGCTCAGTATGTAATAAAAAAATATTTTGACAAAAACCGCATGAAATTGAGGATAATTTAATGAATTTGGGAGAACAAAAATTCTGTCTTAGAAAATATAAGTTGAGTTTACAAATGTTTATACGACGATATCACTTCATGTTCATGATATTTATAGTTTTACTATTGAATTTCCCATTTTACTTCAATTTGTTTTTTATTGCTCTAATTGACAGATATTTGACCAATTCAAGACGTGAGAGAAGTATAGTCTGATCTTCGATAATTCGTAAGAGTTTTTTCTCTCAATTTTCTCGAAAGGCAGTGAATGGCTTGTGCTTTAAGTCAAGAGACTCTAAAGGTCTCTTTTTGATCTCCCTGGGAGGCAAGAGCAGTTTTTGGCCATGGCAATGCCCTGGAGGTGGGGGATGTAAGAGAAAAGGAGGGGCTATGGCAAGCATATGGAAGAGATTAAAAGTTAGTGGGGCTGAACGCGATCCGCCAAGTGTTGTCATTTTTTTCGAACGCCTGGAGGCGAATATACCTAATTCTAAAATAAAAACTGTTGGGGAATCTGCTACAGTCGACCGCCTGTCGCTTAGTTCTCGACTTAAATTCTCTATTTTATGCTTTTACCTTTTTTTTGAGTTTAAAGTCATTATTTTTTACGATAAAGGTTTTGTTGTCTTGCTCTGCTTACTGGTCCATTAATCCGCGTGACATTCGTTGTTTCAGCTTGCCTCCCGCCGGACTCGTGATCCCCACCACTCTTCATTTTCTCCCTCCTCCCATGAGCTTTATCCATTGGTCCCCTTTAACCGACAATGTTTCCTAAAGCTTTCTTCTTGTTTTTCGTTCTATTTCATTGCATGCACTCTGACATTTTTCTTTCAAAACCTGTTTTCCTTTCTTCCTTTGAGTTCATTTATTCGAGTCCGGGTTATATGTGATACGTCAATTTTTCGGTACTGTTGACATTGAAAAAGGACCAAATGAATAAACATTAATTCTAAGGTATAAATTTTCTCCACAAACTTTCAACATTTTATAAACAAATTCGTAAGGTTTTTAACGCATTATATATATACATAATGAGTTAAAACTATATGAATTTGTTTATGAAACGTTGAAAGCTATTTATAATATAAATATATAATACTTATAGTATAATGTAAATATGAATAAAAATACCACAGTGATTAACCTGAAGGTTGGTATGTTAAGTGAGGGTAGAGCTCACCTAGTACTAAGTCCACGAAATTCACACATTAGGGTAGAGGGGCCAGTTCATTTCCCTGTGGCGCCTGTTGTTTCCCAAGAAGATGTGGTACCCGAAAAATCACTAAGCTTGGGTTTGGCTGGAGGTGTCCGGAGGGTCGTCACCCTGTCTCGAACCCAGGTCCCCCGGGCAGTAGCCAAGCACTCTACCAACTGGGCTACCACGATACGTATAATATATATGTATGTAAGTATATATATATATATATAAAATATATATAAATCAGGAAAACTCAGACAAAACAGCAAACGTGAACACACGCACACACTTATACACATACTCACATAAAAAGAAACACTTGAGAGACTCACTAAATACAGTGAAACCTCCGTTTCCGAACACCTCCCACTTACGGACAGGATTTCATTCCCCGGCAGAATTATATGTATTATTGTAAGGATCAACCCTCTTATATACGGACTCACTCTCTCTCATAAGGACATGGATACCTTTTATAAGAGATTTTTATCCGAAACGGACACCCTGCCTTTATCTGACCGGAAGTTGTAATGTTTTTCACTAAAGGTGGAATTTATGAGTAGTTACGGTGGGGAAACAGGTAAAGGAAATATTGCACTGGAAATGGACTTAACAGAGAAGATAAAACACGGTGAACACTGGGTTGACTCACACATTGATTTCTACTCGAAAGGGCCGAGTCCCAATGTTTGCGTCGTGCGTTCCACTGACGGTCAAACACATTCTAACGGAGTGCAGAGGCCTGAGAAACGAATGACTGCAATTGAGAATACCGGAGGATATCCACGTAAATCCGAGGAATGATTACCACGTTATCAATTCCGGTGTTGGACTTTTTTAGACGCATTGGATATTTTCATTCATTATTATTGTCATTTCTTTACTATTTAATTAATTATATATTTGGTTAATATTTATCTGTTCATTTTTATCCATGAATTCGCAATTCATGTTAGCGTATAAATGGCGCTAATAACCTAGGCTGTTGAGGTGGCATAAATATAAACAATCATTTAATCAACACTGGATTGTATGAATGAGAGAATGTCTTGTAATTGCTAACTATCCTCAGGGAGCATTAGCTCTCAAACCAAGGTGCTTGAACCGCTGTTCTTGACCAATGGTTTTCCAATAAGTCATATCCGTAAGATTCTGTTGTTTCTTGACAATAATCCCTGCCTTCAAGACTTAAAATTAATGAATGTTACATTGTTTTCTTTCATATAAACACAACATGAGTCTTGCAGCGTATGAACCAAGATATCATTAAACATTTTAAAGTTTTCTTAAGACAATTTATTATTAAAATTATGCTCTCCAAACTCAGCTATAAACATTTTCATTCTCAAATGAGGAAATCAATTTCGGTCCTTGACGCGATATTTTGGATTGATCTATCAATCAAAATCAAAAATGAATTAAGGGAAGTAAAAACACTTGTGATTCCACTCGATATTTTTTATTTCGATATTTTTTCCACTCGATATTTATACTCGAGTGGAAACACAAGTGTTTTTACTTCCCCTACTTCATTATGGATCGGATCCTCGTAGTGAACCCTGAAAGCGTAACAAAATCAAAAAGCTCTAATGTGTAACTTCTTCGCCAAATCTTAATCGTGTAATATGGAATTGTTGCCAGAGTTAGAAAATGCATCAGGTAGTATTTAAGTAGACAGTTTATTGGTAGATGCTGGTGAAAATGCTGAATTGTGTTTATTGATTGAACTTAGGGGAAAGAGACAATAAAATCAGTGATAATGACAACATTAACCCTGAGTCTTCGAATGGACCGTTGGTGAAATCTTATGCAGTTGTATTGAACCTAATTAAAGCACTAAAGAATCTATGTATTTCAAAAAGCAACAGTGAAACAAGTATTAGATAGTCTCATTGATGCTCAATTAAATTTTGAGAAAGACTTTGTCACAAAAAGAAATTTACACAAAAATTAATGATTTCTTTACGCCTATGAAGGAAGAAATTGTTTCAGGCGTTACTTTATGGAACTGCTTCATGACTTCAAGAAAACAAGACTTTGTAGTTCCAC